>RQTK01000959.1:151278-180927 GCA_003991915.1 Elysia chlorotica
TCTCTCTCTCTCTCTCTTTCTTTCTCTCTCTCTCTCTCTCTCTCTCTCTCTCTCTCTTTCTCTCTATCTCTCTTCCCCCCTCTCTCTCTTCTCTTGTCTCTGTCTTTATCTCTCTTTCTATCTCCTCAGCCTCACTCTCTCTCTAGGTGAAAGCGTAGGGGCAAGGGGTGGGTGGGGTGAACTGGTGCAAGTGGTAGAGTGTTGGTTTTTCAATAAATTGGTCCGCGGTCTAAACCCCATGATCGATCAAGAACGTATCGTTTTGTCTGATTTCGTCCCCTACAGGCAAGGGAACATCGACTTCCGACGCAAAAGGTCCCGAGTTCGAATCCTGGGTGTTGCGTTCTCCACTGGTTGGGTCGGTGTCAGTATAATGTGACCGGCTGAGACAGGAGTCATGGTATCCCCGCTCTGTCTCTGTGTGGCAGCACATAGAATCGGCAGACGTCCGTCTTGGGGCCCGTCCACAATATAGCCTATAAAGTGCTGCTGTTGGACGTTAAACCAACCCAACCGTCCCCTACAGGTTGGTTCTGCATCAGTATAATGTAATGGTCTGAGACTAGGTCGTCCCGCCCTGCTCCGTGTGTGTGGTAGCACGTGAAAGTGTCAGACGCTAGCCTTGTGATCCGTCAACAATATAGCCTAGCTGGTCACGTTGAAAGTGTAGAAATCAGCTAAACTAATTACAACAACACTCTAATGACGAGGCAATTTCGTGTCGACCCAACTACTAAAATCTAAAACAGATACATGAAAATGTAAACAGATTTTTTAAAAAAACCTCACCAATCTTCCAATTATTGTATTGAACAGTTACATTTTTTTCTAATGATCAACGACTTTTTCTTATTTTCTATTCTTGTTTTTGTCTGTTTTCCAATTTAAAACTTTTCTAGTTGAAACTATTTCTTATCAAAATAGCCGCAGATATTTTCACAAGTCGGCCTACTCAAACATATTAACAACCATGACAAACGTTTGACAAAATGAAAACATTTAATTTTCTTTTTTCCCCCTTTTTTTCCTTTGCTCTGTGCCGTTACTTAGCGGCGACATTGTGTTTTGTACTCCATGCAACCATATCTGGTAACATCTAAATTGCAAAAGATTAATTTCAACGCAAATAATTAGGGTGGCTTACACAGTTGTCTCTCTCAAATAAGGCCTCAATATGTACGGTTGATCAGTATTTAAAAAAAAAAATAGAAGGAAATTGTTTTTACACTGTTAATTCAGACACTATTATCATTAGCACTGGAGCCCTTCAGGGAGCTGTTTTATCATCTGTCTTCTTCACAATACACACAATGATTGTGCAAGTACTAATTACAGCAATACTAGTTTTAATGAAAAACACCAATGACACAGTCATCGATTAAAGAAAAAGCTAGAGAGAGAGAGAGAAAGAGAGAGAGAGAGAGAGAGAGAGAGAGAGAGAGAGAGAGAGAGAGAGAGAGAGAGAGAGAGAGAGAGAGAGAGAGAGAGAGAGAGAGAGAGAGAGAGAGAGAGAGAGAGAGAGAGAGAGAGAGAGAGAGAGAGAGAATGCGTTGGTTTTTAGTTGTGGTGTGAAGATCGTTACCTTACTTTAAATTCCAACAAAACAAAACAAAAAAAAAAGATTATCGATTTCAGAGAGGAGAAAACATCATCAATGCCTCCCCTCTTCGTAACCGGCAAAGATGTTAAGCAAGTAGAAAAACACAAACATATAGGTGTCACTATTGACAAATAATGGGTTAAGCTTTGTGTCCCCGATACAGGACAGTAAGTTTTCCTGGTATGTCGACTCGATAGACTTGATAGACTCAAAATAACGTTTTTTCACGACATCAAATGGTGTCAATATAACATTTCTAACTATACTCTTTACTACAGAATTCTGCCTTAGCGTTTACTTCCTTTTGAAGCTACTACATGTTCATGATGGAGAAAAAATTCATCCACTGTTAATCATAAAAAGGGTTAGCCTGTTCTTTTTTTTCATAAGATAATCTTTATACTAACATCACATCTTTCTGGGGAGGGACGCGAACAAAAACATGCCTGAGAGCAAACATACATAATTATTCTAATTCAAAAATGATTATTTCCTGCCTCTTAGAATTTTATTTATGAAGGGAAAACACATGAGAAAAAAGACGCATAGGGGTTAAATTGGAACTCTCAACCAACGGCACTTTTGAAATGGTCAATTACTCATTTGTACTGTTGAAGAAAACTGAATTCATTTTATATCGACAACAAATCAATAATTGAGAGCGTGATCTCTTTTTCTTTGGTTTCATGGGGAGGTAAATCATGTGTCTTAAATATAATTATTCATGTAAGCTGGACAAAATTATCTCAAAATGTAACAAAGTTTGTCCAGCTAGAGAACTTTTACTTCATGAAGACACATTTATGTAAATGTCAAAGTAAGATCGTTTTAATGCTAAAAAATGAAAAACATCTCATTGCAGCCATTTAAGCTTATCTGAGTGCTGTGAAAGGAAACCAAAAGCCTTGAAATGTAAACTACAAAGGTACCCAAATTCATTTTTGCCTAGCACAGTTAGAATCTTGTTACATCATTGTCAAGTTACAATTTCTTTCAGTCCATATTGCTATGATATGCGTGGCTGTAGTTGAGTTGGTTTAGCGTCCAACATCAGCATTATATAGGCTATAATGTAAACGGGCACCAAGATTGACCTTTGACAAGTTTATGTGTTGCCACACACGAGACAGGGTGGGGATACCATGACTTCTGTCTCAGCCAGTCACGTTAAACTGAAGGGATTTCTTTGCTTCTCGTTAAGCCAGAATAGTACGGACTGATCAATCTGGTTGGTTGGTTGGGTTTTTAACGTCCAACATCAGCAACTATAGGCTATATCGTGGACGGGCCCCAAGACGGACGTCTGACAATTTTATGTGCTGCCACACACGAGACAGGGCGGGGATACCATGACTCCTGTCTCAGCCGGTCACATTATACTGACACCGACCCAACCAGTAGGGAGCAACAGCCAGGATTCGAACTCGGGACCTTTTGCGTCGGAAGCCGATGTTCTACCCCTGGGCCACCGCGCCCCCCCCTCCCCCCCCACTGGGTATCACAATTCTTTGCACTTTCAAACAACCACGCGCAGCTTCTCCCCCCGGGCCCCCCCCCCCCCCCCCCCCGACTGATCAATCTAGCACCCTAACCCACCAACAAAGTATCTTCACGCGTTTATTAATTTAAATTTTTTTGGAGGGGGGAAGTGGGGGGAAGGGATACATGATAGTTGAAGCTCCTAAAGCGTCAGCATTCGGTTAGAAAATAGGGAGCATTTTATACCTAGAGTAAAGTAAGTACAACGAAGAAGTAGATGTAGACACCAAACTTGCCATGTATTTAAATGCGTTATATCGGGTGTCTAAATCTATTTCCTCTTTACCCCTTCTGTCTGATATCATAATTGACTTTGTGGACAAAGCGCCTACGCCCCCGCTGCCAAGGGAAAGGAATTACCTAGAGTACATTGCTGTCAGGCATCTGTTATTAGCGGGGGTAAAACCCATATCTGATTGGTTGGAAATGTGACGCCAGGTTGTTTTGATAGCGATTTTTATATGGAATAAGTCAGTTTTTGCATGGGAGCTTTTTGTGATGGCTTTACCAAAATGTCCGAAAATGGTTTATTTATATCCTATGGGTAAAGATTGATATTTGTGTAGGATGTTTGTATAGGTTTGTTAAACATGCGTATTGTATAGAAGCTGTTTGACTTGAGGTTTGAGAACAACGAGGAATTTAGTCCTATGCTGTGAGCAGGATCTTCATAGTTACGTGCGGGAGATGCTGTTTTAATAAAGTGTTATTTTGATTATCAGCCTGTACATGCTGATATCGTATTATTGTCAGCCTCTCAGAATCATTAAAGTTTAGTAGCTCGTTATCTGCCGCTTTGCGGTTTCTTTATTTGAGTTGGACTTAAAGACATGTGGCACTATAAAATTTAACTTGATTAATCGAGAACTGGAGCTTAATATGAAGTGTAAAGACCAGCTCGAAATTCAACACATAACAATTACCAAAAGGGAGACCACTAAACTTAAGCATAATGTCAAGGGGAAAGAACTCACTTAAAGTCTTTTGCTAGGGGGAAAGCAATGACCTAGAGTGTGTTTCCAAGTGTAAACCACTCACTAGAGTTTTTTGCCAAGGGGAAAGCAATCATCTGGAGTTTATTGTCATGGAGAGAGCATTTAATTGAAGCTCATTGGACTATATTGGCTATATCGTAGAAGGGTCCTCAAACATCTAACAATGTTTCATACTGTTCCTCGGAGACAATGCAAGGATACCTAGACACATGCCTCAGACCATCACATTATATTAACCCTGACCCAACCAGTAGAAGATAATTTGGACAAATACATTTTTACCTATCGTGACGACCACTTGAATATGCGACCAACACTATACAACATGCGCCAGTTTGCAGCTCGACAAGTAAAGAGCACCCACCAAAGTTTATTGCCAAGTAAACATCACTCAACTCAGTTTATTCCCAAGCGGAGACCACTAGATTTTATTAACAAGGGGGAGAACTCACATGGGGTTGAGATGAGATGAGTTGGTTTTAACGTCCAACATCAGCACTATATAGGCTATACTGTGGACGGACGTCTGACAATTTTATGTGCTGCCACACACATCATGCGCCAGTTTGCCCCTCGACAAGGAAAGAGCACTCACCAAAGTTTATTGCCAAGGATAGAGCACTCCACTAAGTTTATTGCCGAGGATAGAGCACTCACCAAAGTTTATTGCCAAGGATAGAGCACTCACCAAAGTTTATTGCCGAGGATAGAGCACTCACCAAAGTTTATTGCCAAGGATAGAGCACTCACAAAAGTTTATTGCCAAGGATAGAGCATTCACAAAAGTTTACTGTCATGGATAGAACACTCACCAAAGTTTATTGCCAAGGAAAGAGCACTCACCAAAGTTTATTCCCAAGGGGAGATTACTCGCCTGGAGCTTACTAGAGTTTATTAACAAAGGGGGGAAAACTCACCTGGAGCTTGTTGTAGAGCTGCAGGTTGATGGCCTTGATGTCGTCCAGCTGCGTGCGGAGGCCGATGACCGTGTCCTGTTTCTGGTGGATGTCCTTCTCCAGAAGGCGCAGTGCCATTTCCATCTCCGTCTTCATGGCAATCTGCAGCTCAAGCTCCTTCTCCACGTCCTGCAAGAAAAGTTGTTGTTGTTGTTGGTTGGTTGGTTGGGTTTTTACGTCCAACATCAGCAACTTATAGGCTATATCGTGGACGGTGTTGTTGTTGTTGTTGAGTTGGTTTAATGCCTAACATCAGCACTCTATAGGCAATATTGTGGACGGGCCCCAAGACTGGTGTCTGACAATTTTATGAGACAGGGCGGGGATACCATGACTCCTGTCTCAGCCGGTACATTAAACTGACACCTATCCCAGGGCCACCACGCCCTTCCTTGCAAGAAAAGACATGGATGAACAAATAGTAGCAGTTGTGTCGTATGGCTGCAACTTCACATTTAGCCTGCCCTACCAATAACGTCTGGCAGGTTTACGTGCTGGCGCACAGAGAGACAGTGCGGGGATACAATGACTGTTACATTAACTGACACTAACCCAACCAGTAGGGGGCGAAGTCGCCCGCGGGGACTCAAACCGCGCACCTTCTGCTACAAAAGCCCATGTTTTACCCCACGGCTACCACGTTCACAGAAGAAGAGAAAGAAGAAGAAGAAGAAGAAGAAGAAGAAGAAGAAGAAGAAGAAGAAGAAGAAGAAGAAGAAGAAGAAGAAGAAGAAGAAGAAGAAGAAGAAGAAGAAGAAGAAGAAGAAGAAGAAGAAGAAGAAGAAGAAGAAGAAGAAGAAGAAGAAGAAGAAGAAGAAGAAGTATTGGTAAAGAAATAGGAGTTTATAGTGCAACAAACTAAGATATATAAAAACACGAAGCTTAGTGTCAGAAGGACTGAGAGATTTGAACGTACCAACCATAAGTGCATATAAATTCACAAAGGAAGGGTTCATAGAAAAAAACAACGAAAAGAAATTAACATAAAAATACAACAACAAAGGGTCAGATGGTCAGAAGGGGAGATTCTATTGAAAGGAACTAATTAAAGGAAGCTAAGAAAGAGGGGTTCATAGATCAAGAATCGTGGAAAAACAATGTTAGAAGACTGGAAGATTAGAAGGTACCTAGCAAGGGGCTGATTCACAAAGAAAGAGGAGCCCAACGTACTGAAAAACGGGTAAATTCAAAGTCTGAGAAGTATGATTTTATGTTCTGGGGGAATTCATACAATAACAATAATTCATAGAACAAGACCTTCACACCACAAGGACTTTATAGGCTATGCATCATGTCCTCTAGTTTTTCTTCTCCACCTGTTGGTAAAAAATCTCATCCTATGCCATGACTAGACTGTTCCCACAGTTTTTTACCATTTGGAACCCCAACATTTGCAAAAATGTGTCATAAAAACTGGCAAAATTTTCCAAAAAAAATTTGCCAAAAATGCAAAACATTTCCCACAAAATTTGTCAAAATGTAAAAACTTGCTACAAAATTGAAAAAAACATTAGTATGGCAACATGATAAATAAGCCTTTTCATTACCTCAGGAGTAGCTTGGTAAACCCCATGACATTTTTTCTTCATTTAAAATTCATATGTGACTACCAACCAATTTTTTTTCCTAAACTTTAAAAAATATTAGTCTTTCTAAAAGAAAATATGCTCTGAAAATTGACTAGCTTCTATGTACATGTGTTAAAACATGTATGGAAATCAAATTTAAGCCATGGATATTTTAGAAATAAATTGGGGATGATTTTAACATCCCACTTCCCGAAGAGGGAAAAATAGGAGTGTTATCAACCGATTGAGGTTGACAAAGAAAGAGAAAGAGTTGACGAAGATGAGAGAGAGAGAGAGAGGGAGAGAGAGAGAGAGAGAGAGAGAGAGAGAGAAGGAGAGAGAGAGAGAGAAAGAGAGAGAGAGAGAGAGAGAGAGAGAGAGAGAGAGATTGATTGATTGATTGATTGATGTTTATTGGTTCGTTGGGCTTCTCACCCTTAACAAACATGACAAAAAAACAATTTTACAATGTTCAAGAAAAAGATAACAAAATGGTAACATCACTTTCGATTTGCTCTCTCAGTCCATTCACCCAATTTATGAAGATTTTGAGTAAGTTTTAGTTATAAACGAGCTTTCAGTTTGATAATTTGTGCTCTTATTTTTGGAGATAGGTAATTTAGTCTAAATTTTACCACATAGACATATCAGAGAATATATAATTTATCCAAATTTACAGTTCACATCGTACAGATAGCAATCAAATAGAAAGTACAAGCTTTTTTATGCAAGACTGGCATACACAATATGAACAATACACTTGCGACACTATTCCTAATAGGCTGAGAAATTTTACTTATATCAGAGATTTTCTTAGTTTCAAGACATGCTGTAAATATATGGCAACATTGGAATAAAGATTGCTATTTGACATTAGTACACTTAATCTACGTCTATTTCGAATGGTAAGGTATTTGGGAGGGATGTAACGTGGTTCGAAGCTCCTCGTATGCTTTACAAATCATTAATATGTGGTATTCATCTTCTCTAACTGTGTTACAAACTGGACACATTTGCAGTGTGATATCTTTTGAATATTTGAATTTATGACAATTTATCTCTGAAACACCAAGTCGAAATCTTACTAAAGCATTTTTTAAGTTTGATGGTAACCAATTATTCAACAAGTATGTTTCAACACAGATCATGGATTTAAATGAAGAATAGAATAACATACTTTCATTCTCTGATAATTTGGCAGACCAAGTTTGTTTAAACACGTCGCGCAATCTCCTTTTAAAAACATTGCAGAAGGAAGTTTCGTTGCCAACACATTCAAATATCCAGACATGACCAAATCCATTAGAACATAGCATATGTTTTATATCAGTTACCCAAGATTTTACTTTCTTTTCATTTAATTTTTTTAAGCACAAGATAAGATAAGATAAGATAAGATAAGATAAGATATACTTTATTGTCCATCCAAGGAAATTTTTTGTCGTGGTTACATGGGCTCTATAGGTTAGATAGACAATAATCATTGCATTGTATTAAAAACATATAATAAAACATATAAATAACATAGAAATGTATATAATATGATAATACTCTGATTGTTATAAATTCTAGATACAAAGTAGTTAAGATCTCATGGACAGGGGATAAATTAAATTATGTATATAGATAAATATATATCATTTATATCAGAATAATTGTTGTAGTTTTTAACACTACACTGGTAGCGTATTAATTGATATTTAACGAAAACAGTATAAAAGATTTATACGCAGTAACACATTGTCTAAGTTTATTCCATATGTTTCTTATGGTGTAAAACAGAGAGAGAGAGAGAGAGAGAGAGAGAGAGAGAGGGAGAGAGAGACAGGAAGAAGAAGTAGTTCAGAGGCCTTTTTTACTTTTTCTTTTCTATGGAGAAAAATTTGACTGTCTATCGAACATGTATGCACCCAGCTCATTTGGTGTGTTTATGGTCGGTTGTGAAGTTGAACGTTAGATATAAGTCTTGCCATATCCAGTTTTTTAAAATAAAATTTCGGACATTTCCACTTTCACCATCTTTGTGATATTTTTTTTTACATTCCATAAAAATTGGGAAATGTGTCACTTTTTGCGTAAGAGGCCGAAATTTGTGGTCTCAGATTTGTCATTCGGGGCGGCGAAAAACTGCTGGGACAGGCTAGAGATAGGTGACTGTGTATTATTTATAGGCAATAACGGCCACAGTGATCAAAGCACTTACACCCACAGAATTAAAAGAAGAACTATAACTTACCAGCCTGACTTTGGTCTCGTCGTCCAGTTTTTTCTTGGCATCAGCGTACATCGTATCCAGACCTGCTCGTGAGGTCTGGTACGTTTCTCTCTCAGCATCCAGGTCTTGCTTCGCATTCTGAGGAGGGAGCAACACCAGGGTCTGTCTTAAGAACAGTGTGTTTGAAAGATACAGAGAATCTCATGTTAAATAAGGTTGACTTGAGTTTGTTTGTTTTTTGCTTAGTTTCCAATGTAAGAACTATACTTAATGTCCAATATAAGCGGTATATTGGTCCCAAGACTAAAGTCTGACAAATTTACATTCTGCCACACAGAGACAACAATACTTATAACAACACCTTCACACCACAAGGACTTCATAGTATATTGGTCCCAAGACTAATGTGAGACAATTTTATGTTCTGCCACACAGAGACAATAATTCCTTTACACCACAAGTACCAATCGTCAGGTAAAGAAGCCTTCTTAAGCTATGAATCATCTTATCTAATTTTCCTTTTCCAATCGTTTTTAGACAATCTCTTCCTCTGCAGTAATTTCATATTGCTAACTCATCTAAATCATGTTTTAACATTTATACCATGGCTACCAGGACTCCTGCATCAGCCAGTCACATAACACTGATTAACAGGTTAGTAATCTAAATCTTAAAGCTTCAATGACAGGAGATTATGATCAAAATGTCTTTCTTCTAGTCAATAGGAGATACTGTTTAACTCATATTGTACATTGAGAGATCAAAACATACACTTTGTGTTGTTCAATTTACATTGCTTTGTTTTTTTTAGTTTAATAAAAGTACCAAACTGAATATGTTTCTTTGAAATTTTATGTGTTCCTCCTTTCAAATTGTATGTATACCTAAAATATCCATTGTAACTTTATAAAAATTGGCAGCTTTAAGAGTTCCATGACATACAGGCAATGCTACAAACATGAAATACAATTAGGGTTGAAATAATGGAGTTCTTCGAGATGGCCAGGTCCTCCTTCATGAGGCAGTTGTCCGCGGTGACTTGCTCCAGCTTCTGCTGAAGGTTGGCCACTGTGGCGCTGAGAGAAGAGAAGAAAAAAAAATCCCAAATACTTAATATCTGTAACATATTGGTGGCTGGTGGCTGGTGGCTAAATAAAGAAAAAATTTTAAGACAAAAAATACTGATGGTTATCTCGTATAAATTTAGCCAAAATAACTGTGTGTATTATAACCCTCCTTTGTAGGTAGTTGTCTTTGACCATCTTATCCAACTTCTGCTGAAGGATTGCCACTGTGGCACTGAAATCAACAAAATGTATGTATTGTTTAAAAAAATTGTTTAGGAAGCTCAAGCCTCTTGAGTCCCTATGGAACATAAGGCTATATAAAAAAAATAAGAAACAGATATTAAAGTATTTTTAATATCGTCACAGTGCTAAAATGCAAGTGATACTGCTGTAAAGGTAAAAAAAGAGGTCTATCTAAAAAAGTTTTTACATTAAAATTGGGCCAGCATTTTTGGTTTATCTTATTTGAAAATTATGTAGAATATAAAGCAGGAATAAGGACATAAAATATTTGTTTTTTGTTTTGTTTTTGTAAAAAAATAATCTTAGCATTATATCTTTACTTTCAAGAAAGAACCCTGGTAAGTTGGGATTCATTAGGTTGACCAATTAGCACTAATCATAAAAATTATAAAATATATCTTTAGCTGCTGGAAAATCTATGTACATGATTTAAAAAAAGAACAAATTAAAGTAATACTTAAAATTTCTTTAAAATTTTAAAAAAGAATACATGGGGCACTTCGTAGCATTAATTAAACAATACCCAGTTCTATATAAAATAATAACAATCACTGTATACGTAACTACTTAAAAGAGATTTTGTAAGACCCTTAATAAACTTTAATACAAAAAACAACATCCTAATTCTTACTTTAGATGTCTGTTCAGCTCTTCCAAGTAGTTCTTCTGATCAAGAATCGTGGCCATCTTGGAATCTCCCTCCCCACTGATGGTAGAAGGAAAAAAGGAAATAAAGAAACTATGAAGGATGCTCTAGTGGCTCAGTTAGTTAATTAGCACTCTGGAATATCAGTAACAAGCAGGAGTGGCTTGAATCTCAGGTTAGATTGAACTGGCATAAGTGGTACAGCATTGGTGTGCCAATCAGGTGGTCCCAGTTCAAAACCCACAATAAGTCAAAAAATGTATTTGTCCAATTTCGTTCCTACTCGTTAGATTGATGCCAGTAAAATGTGACCGACTGAGAAAGAAACCCTGGTATCTCTATTTGACTTTGCATAAATTGTCAGACTTTAGCCTTACGGACTCGTCCATACTGTAGCCTTGCTGCGGACAAACTCTACATGAATCTCAGTTTGTGCCCCTGTCTCCAATCAAAAGTCTTTTAGAAAATCTAGGGTATGTGAAGCTAGTCAAATATCACTAGAGAAACTATAAAATTTTATGTGTTCCTCCTTTCAAATTTTATGTATTCCTCAAATATCCATTTTAACATTATAAAAAATGGCAGCTTTCAGACATCCCATGACATACAGCAAAGGCTACAGACATGAAATACAATTACAGTTGAAATAGCATTTCACTAGTATATAAGATCTCTGGTCAAAATATCAGTCTTATAGAATAATACACAGCTAGAGGCTTCATTTTAAATTGATTTGAACTAATTTTGCCATTATATTGTATTTACTAGGCAGAAAAAAGAGCCAGATAAAAAACTGTGAAATACATTATGAGAATAAACTTTTTATACTCAAAATGGATTTCAGAAGTTTCAGAAGCATGGGAAGTTACTCAAGAAAAGCAAATGCCACTGATGGGAAGCAGTTATAGCCCTTGACAAAATTCAAAATCTTTTGAACTAAAGTCCTATTTTTCTAGTCTCAAAGAATTCAAAGTAATTCATAGGTTTCCACTATGACTTCATGACATTTTTTGTGCCCATGCATTGATATCATTCTCTTTCTTAACAATTTTGCAAAGTTGAATATGGTATAAGAATTAACACAAAAATATGACTTTCTCCTCTTTCACTTTCATCTTCCTCATCCCACAATATGAGAAACCTTGGTCCATAAACCAACAAAACTACATTTTGGAAATTGTCACTTCTTTTCTTTATGCACAAGTCAAACTGAAATACATTTTTCATAAAATCTCAACAGTATAAACAGAAAAAGAACATTAGATCCTAAGAAATTCAAATGGTTGACTGTAAATGTTAATGACATGTTATTCAGTGTCGATTTTAATTGTGTTTCGACTGAATTCCTTTTACATATTTTGTTAATTAGGTTTCTTGGCAGATTTTTCTCTCAGCAGTTTGTCATAAGATCTTGCATTTTTTCCCATCAACAAAAGGGTGTGTTAAATCATTACAAAGTCAGATGAAACGATAGTGTTCTTTTGAATTTAAGTGCTAAAGAAAAATGCTCATAATACTATAATACTTTGGATAACAAAAAAACAAAATAATGATATACTAAAAAAACTAAAAATTGAAACCAAAATGGCTTTTAAATAGAATCAAAGAGAGGAAACTAAAATAATTTGGACACTTGAAGAGACAAAATAAGAAAGAAAAACATAATCTGGAAGCAAAGTTAGGCGCAAGGAGAAAAAAAGAGCTAGAGTAGACCAGCAATAGGAAGGGTGAATGACAGAGTGACTGACTACAATTGAGACATACAAAGACAGAAAACTTGTCAGACAGATTGTACAGGAGGCTATGTTCGACAAAACCAAAAAGCCAGCATGATGGTGATGGTGATGATCAATAATTGATGTCATATACTTAGCTTTACAGTGAGACACCTTGATGTAAACTGACAAATAGTCACTGTATCTAGGGATCTTAAATACTGAATTTCTAGCTAGGAGAGGCTGTTTTTGGACCACAGAAAAGCTAAAAACCCTATTACCCCTCTGAGGCGGCCCCTGAACCCCTGTGCATTAAAGATCATTCTGCTACAATGGCAAAAAAAAGCATGAACAATTCATTTAAACGAACAAAAAGATAGGTTATATACAACCATTCTATCTTTTTTTTCTTTCTTAAAATGTGTATTTATCATATTAGCCCCAGCCCGGCGGGGGCGGGGGTGGGGGGTGGCCCTGGGGTAGAACATCGGCTTCTGACGCAAAAGGTCTGAGATCGAGCCCTGGTGATTGCGCTCCCTACTGGTTGGGTCGGTGTCAGTTTAATGTGACCCGGGTGTTACCTTTTGATTACAAATTTTTACTTCGTCGATATTTACTTTGTGTAATTTAGCAGGTGTTCCAACGAACATGATTTCTGTCTTGTCTTCATTAAGCTTTAACTTGTTGGCTGACATCCATGAGGAAACGTCATTAATACATGCATTTAAGGAATTCATTACATAGTCAATATTGGTTGAATCAAAACATTTATACATTTGGGTGTCATCGGCATACATGTGGTGATTAAATTCATATTTAGCTATAATATCAGTTAATGGTTGTGAATACATAGAGAACAGAACCGGCCCTAGGACAGATCCCTGAGGAACCCCAAATTTAAGGTGGATTGAGCTAGATTGTTTGCTTCCAGTTTTAACAGTTTGTCTCCTGTCTGAGATGTACGATTTAAACCAATTAAGGACAGTACCACCGATTCCAAACGTTATATGGAGGCGATCAAGAAGAATTTCGTGGTCAATAGTGTCAAAGGCGGCCGAAAGATCTAAAAGTGCTAAAATTGTGACTTTCCCTTGGTCTGTATAACTAAGAAGATCAGAGTTTACTTTAAGGAGGGCTGTTTCCGTGCTGTGCTTACTCTTGTAAGCGGATTGAAACTTTTCTTTTAAATCATTCTTAACAAGATGGCTCTCTATTTGATTTAAAACTACCTTTTCTAAGATCTTTGATAAAAAAGGAAGGTTCGAAACTGGTCGATAGTTTTTAAGTTGATTTTGGTCAAGGTTGCTTTTCTTTAAAAGGGGGCGGACAATTGCTTCTTTGAAACTGTCAGGGACGGCTCCGCTCTCAAGTGACTCATTAATATAAAATGTTATATACGGTAAAAGTATGTCAACACATTCAAGAAACAGATCAGCGGGTAGGGGGTCGAGCTCACAAAATGATTTGGGTGACTTAAGTATAATTTTTCTAACAGTGGTAATCAATGGTAATTATCACTGTATATGTAGCTTCTTAAAAGAGATTTTGAAGAACACATAATAAACTTTAAAAAAAAAAATTACTTTAGGTGTCTGTTCAGCTCTTCCAAGTAGTTCTTCTGGTCTAGAATGGTGGCCATCTTGGAATCTCCCTCCCCACTGATGGTAGAAGGAAAAAAAGAAATAAAGAAACTATGAAGGATGCTCTAGTGGCTCAGTTAGATAATTAGTGCTCTGGACTATCAGTAACAAGCAGAAGTGGCTTGAATCTCAGGTTCTCAGGTTAGATTGAACTGGCATAAGTGGTACAGCGTTGGTGTGCCAATCAGGTGATCCACGGTTCAAAACCCACAAGAAGCTAAAAAATGCATTTGTCCAGTTTCGTTCCCTATTGGTTGGATCGATGTCAGTAAAATGTGACCGTATGAGAAAGGCACCCCGGAATCTGTGTGTGACTTTGCATAAATTTTCAGACATTAGCCTTGGGGACCTGTCATAACTTTGCTGCTGACCAACTCTACTAGAACCTCAGTTTGTACCCCTGTCTCCATATAAAAGACTTTTGAAAATCTAGAGTATGTGAGTCTGGTCAAAGATCACTAGAGAAACTATATAAACTGTAAAGGGAGTCACACACATGGTTGTTAGTCTCTAAACAGACTTGTACATATTCTAATGAACACACACAAAATGCATGGTGATCACTGAGCTTTTAAAGGGATATTTAATCAATTGATCAATCTATCAATTATTCAGTAAGCCAGTCAGTCACAAATCGATAATGAATACTAAGTTTTATCAAAAAATATTACACCTTTATTTCAGCGTAGCAAGACCATTATTTGAGTTTTAAAAGCTCAAATATTTTCAGACGCAAACGATCATTTTTCAATGTTTCTATGCATCTCAATGCAAGGCTACTTAAATAAATATTTAACATATACTGTGGATAAATAACACTGCATAAAAATTAGCATGAGAGGTATAAGCTTCTAACAAAAAAACAAAATCTAATAAGTTAAAAGCATCTTTGCTTTCCCTTGTTCTAATCGCTAGTGTATCCGCCTCCTACTTTTTTTTCTTTTTAAGTGCTGTGCTTTTCAATTGTCACAATTATGGGAATGACCAAATTAAATTGAAATTAAATTTAAAACAAAACATATGCAGAGAATACTTATTTTGAATTTCTGAATTTAAATATTTAGAAATAAATAAATAAACAAATCATAAATTATCCGTATTAAACCCAACGTACCCATCCTCTTCTGATTTGTACTGTCCGTCCTTCATGTAAAGACTGAAGTCTATAACCCCCATCTGAAGATAAAACAATGAAGAACTTTTTTACACACCTAATATAACAATGAAGAACTTTTTTACACAACAAATATAACAATGAAGAAGTTTTTTACACAAATAATATAACAATGAAGATATTTTTTTCACAACTAATATTTGGAAACATCACACAGAGTAAGCCCAGTCCATTGTCAATAGATGTATTAGGAGCTAAGAAGGATCATACAAAAATCAAGTAGTGTGGTTATGGTAGTTGGACAGGGGAAGGTGAGAGGAGATAGACAAAGAGAGTCAGAGGAGAGAAATAAAGACAGTAGTGAGTGAAATAGATCGATAGTGAGAATGAGAGAAAGGGGAAAAGAGAGAGAAAGAGACACACAGACAAGCAGACTGATAGACACACAAACAGACAGGCACACACAGGTAGAGAAAGAAAATGCGTGTAAACTCACCGGCTGATCAAGGTCCTCGCCCTTTATGCACATGTTACAGTCGAGCACGTTGAGACCGACCAGGAGGCCGGCGATGACTATGCCTTCCTCTTCCAGCATAAACGCTCCTGGTTCGTAAAACTCTCTGGGAGAGAGGACAAAACAGAGAGTGGTATTTATTGTACTGTCCTCAAAGCTATACGAGTACGAAAGGAGTCACAATGTTTGACAGTCCTTGGAACTGACATTGGCAGTTTTTTAAGCTAACACTGGTAGTCTTTGAAGCTGACACTGGCAGTCATTGGAACTGACACTGGCAGTCTATTAAGCTGACACTAGAAGTCCTTGGAACTGACATTGGCAGTTTTTGAAGTTGACACCGGTAGTTTTTGGAACTGGTATTTGCAGTCAGCGGAACTTACAAGCACTATTTCTACCTTTAGAATATCAGCTGGTGTCTTTGTATAATTTTCTTCCAAAAATTGGGGAGGGGAGAGGGGGGGGGGTCTGTGACCCAAGAAGAAATCAACTCACCCACTCCCTCAATGCACTTAATTGTGTGCGATATGATGGGAAAATGTAAAATACACAAAATAAAGATTGCTGTAAATTTGTTCAAATCTTCACTGTGCTACTATTTTCGCTACTTTTAGGTAAAATGAACTAGTTTATTTCCCTACATCTGCTTCAGTTGTAGTTGAGTTGGTATAATTTCCAACATCACGACTATATATGTTATATATACATCTGCTTCAAATTGGACAGCACCTTCCAATAAGCTCAATCAAAAACCTGTTACAGCATCTTTAAAATGACATTTTAGTTAGATAGATCTCATCTTCACATGTACACGGCTATACGACTTGCATTTTGACAATCATAAATCTCACTTATGCCATTACCACATCTTTAATATGAAATTTTAGTTATATAGATCTCATCTTCACCAATTCCCCGTTTTTTTTTTTGCATTTTGGCATGCTTAAATCTCACTTATTCCACAACCTTTCCACAGTGACGATACATGCCTCGTACCCGTACAAAGAGAACCAGAATATTTATGATGCAACTCACTGCAGGAAAGTTTCCTTCTGTTCCATGATCTGCTTGAAGTAGTCGGCCAGGGACTTCTGCATCATGGCCAGTCTTAGCCAGGCTCGCGCTCTGCCCAGTGGAGTCCTGCGTCAACAAAATAACGTTCGTTTTTAAAAATAGTTACTATATGTAATATGAAATATAATGTTCGTTTTATAAAGAGTTAGTACATGAAATATGATCTGCTTAAAGTAGTTGACCAGGGACTTCTGCATCATGGCCAGTCGTAGCCAGGTCCGCGCCCTGCCTAGAGGAGTCCTGAATCAACAAAATAATGTTCATTTTTATAAAGAGTGTCTTGTCTATACCCATGATCATGTTGTTGTTGTTGTTGAGTTGGTTTAATGTGAGAGAGAGAGAGAGAGAGAGAGAGAGAGAGAGAGTGTGTGTGTGTGTGTAGTAATAGTAGTTGAGTTGGTTTAACGTCCAAAATCAGCACTATATAGGCCATATTGTGGACGGGCCCCAAGACTGACGTCTGACAGTTTTATGTGCTGCCAGTCTGCACACACGAGACAGGGCAGGGATACTATGACTTATGTCTCAGACGGTCACATTATACTGACACTGACCCAACCAGCAGGGAGCGAAATCGCCAGGGCTCGAACCATGGACCTTTTGCGTCTGAAACCGATGTTCTACCCCAGGACCACCACACACCCCATCCCTGAACAACTTACTTACCAAGTCCTGAAAAATTTGTAGTAATTTTTATTGAACGGATGTAAGATAAGTATGTCATTATATGGTTGTAGTAGGGCCTTGGAAAATCAAGGTACCCAAATACTAAACAGTCTGATTTAACTTTTAATTAGACTATTACAAATTGAAAAATGGCCATCGTAAGTTAGCCTTTGGTGACAAAATTAAGCATATTTGGGAGATGATGAAAAACGAATTTAGAAAGATATTTAGGTAACAATTTTAACTTTTGTAATGCCTTCAGTAAAAGCTATGGGGCACAGAAATTTTCAAGTCCATCGGATCAGTACTTTCCATGTCAGAGTGATTACAAAATTTTTTATTTTTTTTTACATAAAATTATGGATTATACTATGGACCCAATGGAAGTAATTTTTCAAGGACATGACTAAGAAAACAAAAGTTGAATTGCCTCCCCTTATTTTCATTTCATTCAATTCTTGGATTGCTTTATCGAAAAGTGCAAAAAATGTCCAAAATTGATGTTAAAAAGATACAGTTCAGTAAAAATAACTATATCTACCATTCATTTTGAAAAGGTAAAATTCAGTATTATTATCAACTATGCCCACCATTCATGTTAAAAAGATAAAAAGATATGACTCAGTAAAATTATCAACTATGTTGCACCATGATGTTAAAAAAAAGACAGAAAGATACAATCCAGTAAAATTAGCAACTATGCCCACCGTGAACGTTGAAAAAATAGAATTCATTAAAATTTTCAACTGCCTCATCTATTCTCTACGCCTCTGCTCTCTATTGTGTGGAGGGGGACTTTAAACCAACTCAACAACATTCCTGCATTGTGTGGAAAACTCTGAAAGTCTACAGACCTACCATTTATGTGCCTATCTTATATTTCAGGTAATTCCAAGATTTCCTTACTTCCCCATTGATAGATGCTCAGTCTATTTGTGTTCAACAGATTTAAAAACTAGTTATTAAAAAAAAAAAGAAAAAGAAAATAGAGAGAGAGAGAGAGAGAGAGAGAGAATTCTTATAGATTACTCAGAGCATAGAATAGAATTGTATTCAGTGAGGATTATAAAAACTCACTCTTTCAAGACTGCCTGTAAGATAACTACATATTAGGTTAAAAAATGTTTTTTAAAGCTTATGCAAAGGACAAAAAAATACTTTGTTTAATTCTATAGATAGATGGGGTATCAGCTGGAATTTGAACCGCAGGCTTCCTCCTTGTTACCGACTGATATACCATTACATTTAACTGTTGACATTTTTTTGGCAAACTACATTTGTGGCTATCCTCTTTAAAATGACTTTAAGATATAAGAAAATTCTGTGTTTTGAACATTTTTCATAAATGAATATTTCAAAACAATTAAAATTTTTTTTAAATTTCACCACTAACCTTATGTTTGGCATATCCCTGACACTCGTGGTAATCTCCCCTGCCTCTGGTGCAATCTTCTCGATGGCTTCCAGTACCCACCACACTTCTTTCTTGGAGCTCAGGATGCCTTTCTTTGCTGGAGGAGGGGGCGGAGACAAACAGGGTGAAACTTACGAAGAATCGAGAAATGCTCAAAAAGGTATAATTGAGAAGAATTTATACGATAATCATTTGATTGCGTTCTGTGCACTTGTAAAATTATATACTATTACTTTTCCATGATTTGAGTATTTACGTTAACATTATGATTTTAGCATTAGTAGTAGTAGTAGTAGTAGTAGTAGTAGTAGTAGTAGTAGTAGTAGTAGTAGTAGTAGTAGTAGTTGTTGTAGTACTCGTAATAGTAGCATTAGTAAAAAGAATGTTTGTAACATAACTTACCCCAAAGTACTTTACATTCTAAATTTGTGAAGAGATCGACACAATAACCCTATGCTAAAATTATAATATCATAAATACTCCAAATCATGGTAAACTACTAGTGAATAAATGGTACACGTACAAAGAAAGCAATGAAACAATATTGAATGAATTTTACTCAATTATAAATTTTTAAGTATTTCTCGATTCTTCGTAAGTTTCATGCTGTTTTTCTCCCCCCCTACTACTATTACTACTAGTACTGCTGCTGCTGCTGCTGCTACTCGCTGGTTCGGTGTTAGTATAATGTGACCGACTGAGACAAGAGTCCTGGTATCCTTGCATTGTCTCTGTGTAGCAGCACGTACAATGGTCAGATATTAGTCATGGAATCCGTCCACTAGATAGCCTTACTGCTGGTGTTGGACAATAAAAAACAAAATAGCTGACATCGCAGTGAGTATGTATGTAAAAAGTTATAGCCTAACAATAACACTAACACACGCGTAAACCCCACTAACCCACGTCGCAATACCCATGCATAAAATGGTTTTATCTCACATACTAACACTAACTCACATTGCAGTGGGTATGTATGCATTATATAAACTTTGCATGAAAGCGCTTTATCTATAACATACTAGCACTAATATTTACTCACGTCGCAATTCGTATGCATAAAAAGGTTTTATCTAAACACCAACATCTACTCACGTCGTAACTTGGCTAACAGGCTAACACCAACACTAACTCACGTCGCAGGCCGTGCCTAAGCACATGCTCGAGCACCACGAAGAACTGCTGCAGCGGGATGTAGTCGTCGTCCAGCATGCGGCCGTGCGCCAGCGAGGAGTCGATGAGCTCCTTGATCAGCAGCTTGGACACGTTCAGCAGGTTGGCCCGCTCGATGGTCATCGGGTCGCGCCCTGGGGAGGTAGCATAGACGGACAAATGGGTTAGCTTTAGAAGTGCTATGCAGATGAATAAGTTAGCTTGAGATGTTGCTATGCAGATGAATAAGTTAGCTTGAGATGTTGCTATGCAGATGAATAAGTTAGCTTGATATGTTGCTATGCAGATGAATACGTTAGCTTGAGATGTTGCTGTTAGCTTGAGATGTTGCTATGCAGATGAATAAGTTAGCTTGAGATGTTGCTGTTAGCTTGAGATGTTGCTATGCAGATGAATAAGTTAGCTTGAGATGTTGCTATGAATATGAGTAAGTTAGCTTGAGATGTTGCTATGCAGACGAATAAGTTAGCTTGAGATATTGCTATGCAGATGAATAAGTAAGCTTGAGATGTTGCTATGCAGATGAATAAGTTAGCTTGAGAAGTGTTGATAAATAGGTTAGTTTAAGAGAGAGGTGTTAGGCAGACATATCTTACTTTAAGAGGTGTATGGAGGACAAAGTAAAAGGTATTGGCAGACAAATAGATAAGTTTAAGAGGTGTGAGACAGGCATTTAGGTTAGTTTTAGAGGTGTTAGGCAGACAAATAGATTAGTTTCAGAGGTGTTAGTCAGGAAAATAGATTAGTTTCAGAGGTGTTAGGCAGACAAATATGTTAGTTTAAGAAGTGTTAGGCAGACACATAGGTTGGTTAAGCTTTAAAATGTCACCGCTAACCTTATGTTTGGCATATCCCTCACACTCGTAGTAATCTCCCCTGCCTCTGGTGCAATCTTCTCGATGGCCTCCAGTACCCACCACACTTCTTTCTTGGAGCTCAGGATGCCTTTCTTTGCTGGAGGGGGGAGAAAAACAGCATGAAACTTACGAAGAATCGAGAAATACTTAAAAATTTATAATTGAGTAAAATTCGATAATCATTTCATTGCTTTCTTTGTACGTGTACCATGTATTTACAAGTACTCTACCATGATTTGGAATATTGACGTTAACATGATAATTTTAGCATAGGGTAATTATGTCCATCGCTTCACAATTAATTTAATTGTATAGCACTTTGGGGTACGTTAAGCTATGTACAGTGCATTCTCTTTACTATTACTATAACTATTTACTACTACCACTACCACTACCACAATCACAACCAACCTGACTAACAGGCTAACACCAACATTTACTCATGTAGCAACTTTGCATAAATCGGTTCTATCTATGAGGCTAAAACTAACTCAAGTCGAAACTTAGCTAACAGGCTAAAACTAACTCAAGTCGTAACTTGGCTAACAGGCAAACACCAACTCTAACACTAACTCACGTCGCAGGCCGTGCCTGAGCACATGCTCGAGCACCACGAAGAACTGCTGCAGCGGGATGTAGTCGTCGTCCAGCATGCGGCCGTGCGCCAGCGAGGAGTCGATGAGCTCCTTGATCAGCAGCTTGGACACGTTCAGCAGGTTGGCCCGCTCGATGGTCATCGGGTCGCGACCTGAGGAGGTAGCATAGACAGGCAAATGTGTTAGCTTTAGGTGTCTTGCGCAGATAAATAGGTTGGTTTGAGAGAGAGGTGTTAAGCAGACAATTAGGTTAGTGTAAGAGGTGTTAGACAAATGGGTTACTTTTAGAGGTGTTGGGCAGACATTTAGGTTAGTGTAAGAGGTGTTAAGTAGACAGATATTTAAGTTTGAGAGGTGTAAGGCAGAAAAAAGTGTCAGTTTAAGAGATGTCAGGCAGACAAATAGGTTTGCCTCAGAGGTATTAGGCAGACATTTAGGTTAGTTTAAGAGGTGTAAGGCAGACACATGGATTAGTTTAAGAGGTGTTAGGCACACAAAAAGGTTAATTTTAGAGGTGTTAGAGTAAGAGGTGTTCAGCATACAAATAGGTTAGTTTGAGAAGTGCTGGGCAGACAAATAATTATGTTAGTTTCAGAGGTGTTAGACAGACATTTAGGTTAGTTTAAGAGATGTAAGGCAGACAAATAGGTGATTTTAATAGGTGTAAGACAGACATTTAGGTTAGTTTAAGAGGTGTAAGGCAGACACATGGATTAGTTTAAGAGGTGTTAGGCACACAAAAAGGTTAATTTTAGAGGTGTTAGGCAGACACTTAGGTTAGTTAAAGTAAGAGGTTAGAGTAAGAGGTGTTCAGCATACAAATAGGTTAGTTTGAGAAGTGCTGGGCAGACAAATAATTATGTTAGTTTCAGAGGTGTTAAACAGACATTTAGGTTAGTTTAAGAGATGTAAGGCAGACAAATAGGTGATTTTAATAGGTGTAAGACAGACAAATAGGTTAGTTTAAAAGGTATTACGCAGACAAATAGATTAGTTTAGGAGGTGTTAGGCAGGCAAATAGGTTAGTTTAAGATGTATTAGGCAGACATATTAATAGGTTAGTTTAACAGTTTTTAGGAAAACGCTTCACTTTTGATGCTTTTCCTACGCATGGCACATTTTTTTCGATCTGCCTTGTGATGTAAAGTATAAAAAGTGTTCAATTTCTTCGACGTAATTCGGGACTAATAGGGCGATACAAATTTTGTCTAAAGAGGCCTTGTAGTTTGCCTATATGGGTTGTCACTGTACACAATGATTTTTCGTTTTGCTTTGTTTTATTTTTCGCCTTGCTGTTCTCCATGCTAATTTGTGTTGTTTTTGTTATTTGTTTGTGTTTGTTTTGTTTCCTGTGTCATTTTAACCGCTGGAAAACTTGGATGACCCAGTGGAGCACACCGGGGAGGGGGAAAACTGGCGCATGTTGCAGAGCGTTGGTGTCCCAATTGGGAGGTCCTCGGTTCGAAACCCACACTTGGTCAGCAATGCATCCGTCCGATTTCGCCTTCCTACTGGTTGGGTCGGTGTCAGTATAATGTGACTGATTGAGTCTACAGTCCTGTGGTGGAATGCACAAACATGACGTAGCTTACGTCTCGTCGTAAGCCTAATTATCCTTATATTGTTTCGACGAGACGTCAGCTACGTCTTGTTTGTGAATTGTACCCCTGGTATCCCCATACTGCTTCTGTGTGGAGGTACTAAAACGATCAAAATGTTAGTCTTGACACCCGTCCACAATACAGCATTGCTACCAACTTTGAGCGTTTATAAACCAACTCACTCTCAACCGCGCCCCTCTTTGTAACATCTCCATGGATGTTATTGAAAACCAACACATTAGTATTGGGACCCGTCCACAATAAACCATTGCTACCTTCGTTGGGCGTTAAGGAACCAACTCACTCTCTCAACCTCGCCCCTCTTTGTAACATCTGCATAGATGTTAATGAAAACAAAACACATTACTATTGGGACCTGTCCACAATAAAGCCTTGCTGCTGACGCTGGACATTGGTAAGAAATCGACTCAACCATGGAGCATAATAATTTATTACCATCAGAATCTTCATCTTGACTCTGGTCCATGGGCGCCTCGTGCATCTCTAGGTGCACGTCTGCCAGCTCCTTCAGGCACAGCCAATCGCCGTCCACCGACACCCGGAAGTTGCAAAGGTAGATGGTTTCCTCCGCCATCTTGTTGTTGCTTTTTATTTTTGTTTTTCGGTTTTTGTTGCTATTTTTTGTTGTTGCTGTTCCTTTGTTTTTTGTTTTGTTTGTTGTTGTTTTTTGTTAAAGATTATATCACTAGTTAACTTTGTAAAACACTCTGGTTTTGTATAAACAGAATCAGAGTGGAAAATCTACGTCGTATGAACGCTCTGGAGCCTAGTGTGTGTTGGTTTTTTTTTACTCTGATATACACATAAAAAATCAGAGTCGTGTAAACACACTTTTTTTTTAGATACAGTCTACAACGATTAGACACAGAATTCATAGAAAGCTGTCAAAACTAAGGTAAACTTCACAACAGTTCCGCGCGGTAATAAATCTCTGTGCTCGTAATAGTTATGTCTGTGCTCATAGTAAAACTATTTTTCAATCTGAATTCAAAGTTCTATGACTGTGTGCATAACTGATGTTTAGTTATTTCCTCTTGAATAAGTCTAGTATCCGTCCAGGCTCAAGAAAATCTCACAGCATATCCCATTGCAAAATGTATCTTTCACATCAGAAACTAAACAGTATAAATACACATTTTTTAAAAATACCCGTTGAGTCGTTTGATATTTAATTACTGATGTGGTCATAAGATCAAGCAGATGATCCATCGACATTCGTTTAGGAAAATTTAAAAGAAAAATAGAAAAGATACATTTAATTAGGAATATTGAAAGACCGAAATATGGAAAATAAAAGCAGAATAATTATGTTTGTTGCAGTTTCTAAATTAAATTAATGTTCTTTTGAGAAACAACACTTTAAAACAAGCCCTTGGGATATGATAGACATTAAATTTTCTATGGTCGAACAATAAAGATGCCGAAAAGCCTCATGAAACTGCCATAGGATAAAACTAATTTATGATTTTACGATTGTTAAATGCACGGGTTTCACCTCATCCTAAGCTTTAAGATTTATATGTGGTGAGATTATGAAAACTGAATTATGGAATAACTGTGGCAATAACAGATGAGAAAGAATAAGAGAGAGAGAGAGAGAGAGAGAGAGAGAGAGAGAGAGAGAGAGATAGAGAGAGAGAGAGAAAGAGAAAGAGGCACTGACCTCGATCTGCTTCTGGCAACATTGCAAAATGTACCTTTCACATCAGAAACTATCAGTAGAAATACACATTTTTAGAACCAACTGTTGTGTCGCTTAATATTTAATTGCTGGTGTGGCAATTAGATCAAGCAGATAATCCATCGACATCCGTTTAAGAAAATAAAATTCAATAGAAAAGATAAATTTAATTAAAAACAATGCAAGATCGAAATGTGTTAAAGAAAAGCGACATATGTTTTTTTAGCTTCTAAATTAAAGTAATTTTTCTTTTTGAAAAAAAAAGAAAAACAACAACAACAACACTGTATAACAAGATATGATAGGAGTTAAATTTTCTATGCTCGAAAAATGTAGGTGTCGAAAAGCGTTATGAAACTGCTGCATGCCAAAACTTAGTTTGTGCTTTTAAGATTGCTAAATGCACGGGTTTCACCTCATCCTAAGCTTTAAGATTTATAGGTGGTGAGATCATGAGAACTTAATAATAGAATAACTTTGCCAAAAACAGATGAGAGAGAGAGAGATAGAGAGAGAGAGAGAAAGGGGTGGGGGGTTAAAGCGAGCGAATAAAAAGAGAAGTTGTAGTAGTTCAGTTGGTTTAACGTCCGACATCAGTACTATATAGACTATACTGTCGACAGGCCCCAAGACTGACGTGAGTAAAATGAGACGGGATCGACAAACCTATCATCAATTTTTACTTCAAGAGTCGGAGGGAAACAGGCAGTGCTTAGGGCAAATTCTGTCTAGTTTTGATAGAACAATAGAAACAAATAAAAGCAAACAAAGATCAAATTAATGAGAGATATCACCCATCCATTTGGGATCAGAATTAAATTGGTTTATGACAATAAGAAGTTGAATTTGTCAACTATTAAATAACCAATCCCGGGACAGTGGAGATAGAGATAGGAAAACAGAGAGAGAGAGATAGAGAGAGCGAGGGAGAGAGATAGAGAGAGACAGGGAGAGAGAGAGGGTGAGCAGGGAAGGTAGAGAGAGGAAAAAAGGAAGAGGGTGAAATCAAATCATAAAAGGGGGGAAAGAGATAGATATAAAGTAGGCGGAAAGAGAATCAGGGAGAGCGGGGGAAAAGCTAGAGAGAAAAAAAGAGTCAAACATACAGACAGACAAGCAGACAGCCAGACACATAAAATGACAGGCAGATAGAAAACGGGTAGACATAAATATATACATACAGACAGACACACAAACAGACAGACTGGAGGAAAACGAGAGAGAATCTGCCTGAAACACGACGAAGATGCCAGGTCTGGTTTGCAGCTGGGAGCATTCATTCGAACATTCATTTCCCCCTCCAGTCTATCGATTAACACACGCGAGAGAGGGTCAAGGGAGGGAGAGTATCGACCTTCACCCTTCGATACAGCACCGTGAGTACATTGAATAATGATTAGTGGGATGATCAGGCATTCTTAATAGAGCTATTGATACGGAACCAGCATCGACTTATGAATTAACATGGCTTATGGCACAAATAGCTTACTATAGCTCATAGATCTAGGCCCTTACAAGATGGGCTATTAATAGACCAGGCATGCTGGTACATGTATAGACATCGATCAGAACTGGACATTACCAGCAGTGCATCTATCATGGTATTGGGTACTATTACGTGCAGTGAATTGTCGGAAAAAATAACACCGTATAGACATTTTCACCTTTTTAAATATTTTTAAAGGATGTAATAATTCTTGCTATAGCTCTACGTAAAGGTAATTGCGGTCGTAATTTTAACATCAGCTTTGAACACGCCCACCAAGACTAGTAAGGCTAAGTTCTTCGTGGTCATGTAGTAGATTCCTACAAGCATAATTTATAACTTAAATCTTCTGTTGTGGAGAGCAAATTGGACTCTAGATAGAGACAGACAGAGTTATTGATAGAGAGATAGATAGTGATGGAGGAAAAGACAGACAGACAGAGAGAGGGAAAGAGATAGAGAGAGAGAGAGACAGAGAGAGGCAGAGAGGTAGAGAGAGGGAGAGAGAGGGGGTGCAGACAGAGAATAAGACAAGCATAAGCCTCTATTTAACAACTATTTGTCCCAAAGAGTGGGAGGGAGTGGGACCTGTCAAATAAAGCTTTCCACGAGCTGTGGGAAAATATTTAAATTAAAATATCCAGAAGTTCGCAGCCGTGAAATACAAATACAACACACTATTGAAACCCACACCGTTGAGAATTAATACTGCACCTTTTGACATAAACTGAGTTGTTGTTGTTTTTTAGATAATAAAATTCGTAGCGATAAGATGCTTTTTTGTTGTTAATGCCGTGCTACTCATCGTTGAGATAAGAGAGCTCCAATAATCCTCGCTCAGGTAGAACGTGAATTTTTCTAGGTGATTACGATTAGAAGTAATACAGAGTGACATAGCTTCTTAACGTTGAACCTCAGCAGCGAGGCTTTAATTATTAGGTGATTAGAGGTAAGGAAGAGCTGTGTCTGTAAGGGAGAATGGAATTTTGTTTAAGAGTGTGTCGCATCAGTGTCTGTTACGATGGCTTTACTTCGGTTTGTCTTTTAGAAACGCGATGAAAGCAATGGTGCTTTTCATAATTTCAAAACAAGCACGAGTTTTCTCTCTCCGTCTCTGTCTCTCTCTGTCTCTCTCTCTCTCTCTCTCTCTCTCTCTCTCTCTCTACCTCTGAAAGTATTTCTCCCTATCGGTATAATGTGGCTCTTTCATAGATACAATACAACTATAAACGTTGCATAAGACTTCATTCCAGCAGCAGCATAATCCACACCGGCATCTCTAATCATTAAGAACAAGGGCGAAGAGACAACATGTGTGCGATCTACATGCTTAAAATTCCAGATACTGGGGTTCCAGCCAAGAGACGAGGTTGTTGAGCAATGCAGTGTAACTTCGATTCGCGCCCGTGTGTGTGTGTTTGTCTCGCGCTTTCCTTTCTCTCTCTTTCTCTTTCTCTATCTCTCTTCCCTTCTGTACTAATCTACTTCCCTCTCTCTCTCTTTCCTACCTTTATCTCTTTCCCCTCTATCTGCATTACTGTTCTCTCTCTCTGTCTCTCTCTTCCTCTCTCTCTCTGTCTCTCTCTCTACTTCTTACCTCACACACACAAACACACAAATGTTTTGTTTTTAACATAATGCTTCTGTATGGTCTTGGTATAGTTTCGTCAAATATCAACTATTCTGTTGAAAAAAAAAACAAGAGAGCAGACAAAAAGAATCAGTACGAGAGAGAGAGAGAGAGAACGTATCGATCTGTGAGGGAGTTGCCGCTGGGGGAAACCACTGAGTGATTTTATTACCAGAGACACAAAGCGCAGATGAAGGAGGAGAATTAACTACGCGAAACAATCTGCCATATGCGTAAAGGCTTCTTCGAAAAATCTGGGAAAAGTAAACTTGCCAGTGATTATCGTGGTGGTGGTGAGGTGATGTTTATGCTTCTGTTGATGTTGTTGTTATTGTTGTTGTTGTCGTCGTTGTTGTTATAAAAGCGCCAACATAGGAGATGAGCTAGCTATGTGGAAACCTGCGTGTAAGATTCTTCATGAAATCTATGGGATGGGAATCTTACAAGTAATAATCTTGTTGTTGTTGTTGTTGTTGTTGTTGTTGTTGTTGTTGTTGTTGTTGTTGTTGTTGTTGCTGTTGTTTCTGCGAATATCAAGGCAATTGAGGGGGAAAAAGATATCCTTGTAGAGTTATTTGAGTATTATCTGAGCAAGACACAGAGGCCGAGAAAAAGAAAGAAGGGGAGAGAGACAGACAGACAGAGACAGAGACATAGAGAGGAGCAACTTCATGTATCAATCGATCGAGCTTGTTGCCTACCGGCGGTCTTTAAAATGTAAACAAACCACAACTGTTTTCTAGACTGGAATACACAACCTCTGATGTAAAAATTCAATAACATTAACTATAATGAATTCGTGTCGACGTTGAAGGCATTGGCGCTGGCGTTGTGAAAAGTAATTACTTAATTAATTAATATTTATTACTCAAGTCATACGGAAATTCTGTGTGCTCCGTGACAAAACCATAATGATGTATTAATGTCGTAATTGTGTGTATAACAGAGTGAGCACACGCACTTAGATCAGCACAAGAGCAACAACACAGCTAGCTATCAATATGGAAGTAAGAACACGGATATAGATCTCCACACACTGAATTCTAGTTGAAACACATCTTATCGACCTACACGTTTATGACACACGTTTATCAAGAACAAAGAAGAAATCAACAATTGTAATAATCAATTAATCGATTAATCAATCAATCAGTCAAAATACTTGAGGATATCTAAGAGCAACAACACATCAATCATTGTGGATGGAAAAACACAGATATAGATATACACCTAGATGCAAACATCTTGTCTACACATTGAATATTTATCACACACGTTACTCTAGAACCAAAACAAAGAATTCAACAATAATAACGATCGATAAATTAAAACACTACACGGTTCGTATTTCGCACGATCTAATCCAAACACGGAATTCAAGGCGGCGCACGGATCTGCACCATCACAATGCACGGCAAAATGGTGCGTGTGAGTGTGAGTGTGTGTGGGTGTGAGTGTGTGGGTCCGTTACGCCGTGAGTGAGTGAGTAACGCGGCGGCTCCGAGAATCGGAGAGAGCTGTGAGTAGTCCGAGTAAGGGGTAGCTGTGAGGTCTCTGGTCCCGAAGCTGGTAGAGTCGCGGGGACACAGAACTGGGTGGGAGTGTTGCTGATGGAAGGGGGGGGGGGGTTGTGGTGGA
>RQTK01000959.1:181288-191657 GCA_003991915.1 Elysia chlorotica
AAGAAGAAGAAGAAGAAAAAGAAGAAGAAGAAGAAAAAGAAGAAGAAGAAGAGGAGGAGGAGGAGGACGAGGAGGACGAGGAGGAGGGGGAGGAGGAGGACGAGGAGGACGAGGAGGAGAGGAATAAGCTGAACGGAAAATCCCTGATATGGGTATAAACTTTTTCGGGAAATCTAGGAGACATGAAAATTGCAAGTGAATACTGTGTTGTTGTTGTTGTTGTTGTTGTTGTTGTTGTTGTTGTTGTTGTTGTTGTTGTTGTTGTTGTTGTTGCTGTTGTTGTTGTTTTACAAAAGACACAAAGCGTAGACGAATGAGCGGAATTACGTGAGCGGAAAATTTCCTCATCTGCGTATGTTACAAGTCGGAATAAATTTTCAGACGTTGGTCTTCCGACCCGTACACAATACAGTGTGTAGCATTGCTGCTAGTGTTAGATTTGAAGAAACTAGCACAACACTAGCCATTCACAGATAGATCTGAACTTGGAAAACAAACGAAATAAAGTAACTTCGAGGGTCAAACTATCTGATCAGAGGAATGTTCTTTTGGGGTCCTGCCGGCCGAGTGGTCAGTTTGGTTTTGGGTTTATTGATCAACAGACTATAGGACGAATTAAAAAAGGGTAGCGGGGAAATGTTAAGAGAGAAAGGAAGAGAGAGAGAGAGAGAGAGAGAGAAAGAGAGAGAGAGGGAAAAACAGAGAGAGAGAGAGAAAGAGAGAGAGCAGTGAGAGACACAGAGAGGGAGAGACAGACAGACAGGCATACAGAGACAGAGACAGACAGAGACAGAGAGGGAGAGAAAAAAAGAGATAGAGACAGACAGACAGACAGACAGACAGACAGACAGACAGACAGACAGACAGACAGACAGACGGACAGACAGACAGACAGAGTGAAAGATAGAGAGAAAGAGTGTGTGTATATATAAGATGTGCGTGTATAATATTATGTTAAAAGGAATTACAAAAATTGATCATAATTCAGAAAATCTCCAACGTTTTATATTATCACGCGTATAGAGGGACGGGAGTCATGGTATCCCCGCCCTGTCTCGTGTGTGGCAGCACATAAAATTGTCAGACGTCCGTCTTGGGGCCCATCCAGTATATAGCCTATATAGTGCTGCTGTTGGACGTTAAACCAACCCAACCAACCAACCAACCGTATAAAGGGACTGAGAATGCGGGCATTTCAAAGAAGAAAATACAAGAGAAAAAGAAGGAAAAAAAAAAGAAGAAAAAAAAAAGAAACGATGGAAAGTGGATGAGATGGGTGCCCTAAAGCCTGTGCCTTTTCACTGGCTCAGATCAGCGTGACATTAACACGTAACTATGCAAATATGCCACGCAATGTGATAAACAATCGGATTATAGGCCAGATAGAGGAGAGGAGGCATGGAGGCAGGGAGAGAGAGAGAGACAGAGAGATAGAAATAGAGAGAGAGGGTGAGACAGACAGACAGACAGACAGACAGACAGACAGACAGACAGACAGACAGACAGACAGACAGACGTAGACAGACAGACTGACAGACAGACAGACAGAGGGAGAGAAATATAGAGAGACACAGAGACAGACAGACAGACAGACAGACAGAGACGTAGAGAGAGACAGAGAATGAGAGAGATAAACAGAGGAGATTGAAAGGGAGAGGGAGAGATAGAAAGAAAGTAAGGGAGAGAGAGAAAGAGAGAAAGGGAGATAGAGAGAGAGAGAGAAAGAAAGAAAGAGGAAGAGAGATATAGACATATAGAGGAAGAGAGAGATAGGAAGAGAAAGAGATGGATGCAGAGATCAGACAAGTCTTACTCGGAAACCAAATGAGGACTCATTGAAAAAGATGACCGGGGGCAGATACAATAAAACTGTCTTGGAACCAGACAAAGCTCGAGGATGTCCTGGACCGGAATACAGAGAGGCCCACTGCTCTCGAAAAGGTGACCAAACACACCACAAAAATAATGCTGACATCAGATTTGAAAAAAAAAATATTTTTTTTTTATGGAAACGAAAATTTATAAATATAAAATAGCGGGAGGTAAATCAAATAAACAATAGTTATGTTCTTTTGTCTATTTATCCCCCTTGCTTTAAGATTGTGATATTTACGATGTGATTTAGGGTTGATATAGAAGAGGGTGCCAGGTGATTCAGTTAGTAGGGTTGTAGACCCAGGGACATGAGGTCTGAGGTTCGAACCTCAGTTGATTACCATGTCCCCCCACAAGAAGAGAAGAGACATAATAAATTGGAGTGGAATGACGAGAAGTAAATTATTTGACGAATGATGGTTAAGACAATCGGACTCGACTGTTGGTTGGTTTCGAATCTTAAGTTTCAATGTCTGACATTTTTACAATATGCCACTCAGAGACAAAGGGACTGAGTTGGTATATTGTGGACGTGCCCCAAAACTGGCGTCTGCTAATTTTTTCTGCTGTCAGTGTCACACACGAGACAGAGAGAGAGAGAGAGAGAAAGAGACATGGGGATAGAGACAGGGGTGGGGACATCAAATAGATCCCACACACAAAGCCAACATAGACTCTTGAAAAAAAATACAAACTACATTTTTAACTGTTATGGAATCAAACGAAATTCGATGATACCCCGGAGTGGGTAACAACAGAAAGGCCCATAGCTTTTAGAATAGTGACCAAACACGCGGGAGGTAAATCATTATAAGCACATAATTATTAACTTTGTTCTTTGTCTATTTGTCCCCCTTGCTTTGAGATTATGAGAAGTAACTGAGATTTAGAGCTGAGTTTGATGAGTGCGCCATGTGCTCAGTAAGTACACTGTATTGTTATTGACTGACAAGCGTGAGGTCCGAGGTTCGAACCTCAGCTGGCAACCATGTTTCCATAAAAGTAATAAAAGATAAGAGATGTGAAAAAATGGGGGAGGCAGCAAGGGAAAGAAGATAAAGATAGATAGATAGATAGAAAGAGACATGTGGATAGAGACAGAGGTAGGGACATCAAATAGATCCCACACACAAAGCCAAAATAGGCTTCTGAAAAAAATACAAACTACATTTTAACTGTTATGGAATCAAACAAAATTCGATGATACCCCAGAGTGGCCAAACACGCGGGAGGTAAATCATTATAAGCACATATTAACTTTGTTCTTTATCTATTTGTCCCCCTTGCTTTGAGATTGTGAGAAGTAACTGTGGGACTGAGGGAAGACAGAGAAGTAAAAGGTATAAAGGATAGTTGAGACAGTTTGATAGTTTGTTGGCTTCTTAACTTTCAACGTGTGACAAATGTACATGCTGCCACTTAAAGATAAATGTGAGATACTTTTGCTAGAATTTCTGTCCCTAATTGAGGACTGAACTTAACAGATAGAGAGAGAGAGAGAGAGAGAGAGAGAGAGAGGGAGAGAGAGAGAGAGAGAGAGAGAGAGAGAGAGAGAGAGGATATTAGGAGTTGTAGAAAAACAGAGAGAAAGATAAAGAGAAAGATATAGAAAAAGATACATAACTAGATGGGCAGATAGAAAGAGAGAAGAGAGAGAGAGAGAGAGAGAGAGAGAGAGAGAGAGAGAGAGAGAGAGAAACAACATTGGGTAAAGAAACGTCTGTGTAATTTAGATTATTACAATAGAAAGATTAAGAGTCAAACAATGACTATGAGAGAAAACTCTTACGACATCTTGAGTTTTTTCAATTTTATGAAATCATTTAGAAGTATTTAAAGGGAGATGACCAAAATAAAAAAGACATTTCATGTGGATATTGTCCCGAAAACATGTACTCAAAGAAAAATAAATGTGATTTCATCTGTGAGACCAGAAATGTGACCAACTGCAGACATAAAATAAAAAAAAAGATTCTCTGTTTTGGGCCGGATATCTAGAGAAGCAATAGTAATTGTTGTCAGGTGTGAAATAATTATACATTATAAATATTATTTTGACAAAACTAATTCAGTTGTCGAAGTTAGGATGTTTTATTCCAATCTTTTGTTAGAGGAGGTAAATGCCTGTAAAGGATTGAAGGTTTATTTCATGATGTGAGATGTGGGTGGTAAAGAATTAAAACTCATTACAAAGGCAAAATTACAATGAATGCTCAACTCATTGTTAACTCCCTAAAAACTATCAAAACAATTAAATTTTAGATAGTCCATTTTTGTTTTCTTCTTTTCTCAGGTTTGGCCAGGCTAGATCCATCCTAAGAGAAAGCACAAATATTTGTCCAGTACTATTCCATGCACTGCACTGTTTCAAATTTTCAAATAGGACAGTTTTCATTACAATAAAAGGTATTCTTTTGAGTTGTTTTTCAATCAAAGGTTAAACCCAGTTGTTGCTTAGCTTCTAACGTCAGCACAATATAGGCTGTCAGACAAAGGGTATTTTGTTTTTATTAAATCTTTATGGATTAGGAAAGATTGTGCACAAGAAATTCTTTTTTGTTACAGTCTAATTAATGCATGCCTCTCACAGCCTATGATTTACGTGTTGCAAGCTATAAATGAAAATTCCTGTACACACTGCCCGATTTTGAGCTTGTCGCATTTGTACTACACAGAATACTGTTGACTGATCTAGTTTGATGCATACAAAAATTAAAATAATATTTACCTTCATGAGAAGTATTGGCTAAGAGAGGTACGAACAATTATTTTGATTCATATCAAATAAGCAAATAAACATCGATTTGCTTTATTCACTCTACAGGTGTCCTTTACATTTCATTACCTCTAAAGTAAGTACTATAATAAGAACTATTTGGTTCCGCATTCAACAATGCTGCCAAAATATCTTGGACAAAAGTAGCCTACATCATCAGTGTTTGATAAGAGACACCAAATCAGTGTTATCACATCAACATAGCAAATTTACTCATACCTTTTCGAGTCTTCACTTACAAATCATATAAATTGATCTCTGCTGAAGAGACAAAAAAAAACGAAAATTTTTTTTTTACAGAATTTCATAAGCATTCAAATGAATTTTTTTGCCCTATGACAAAGAAGTGATCCTTTGTCAAAAAGCAACCCTAATTTTTTACTAGTTTTAATTTGAACATGATTTTGTGCCTATTTCCTGAAGCCAGGGTACCAGCTGAGATTTTATCTGTGTGAAGGCCAGTCAAAAATACTAACAAACGTTCCAGTTTGTGGTAGGAACGCACAAATGTGTAAAGAGCCCACCTTCTGATACAATACAATAAAGAGAAGTGATTGACATGGTAAGCAGTTTAAAGAGAACATAACTAAAGAGATGCTGCAATAATGGTCAGGACTCAAGTAACCCTCATCAATTAGATACAGAACCTACCCTTGCATAAATTAGGAGTAACATGGGTATGACCGAAAAAAAATTGGTTCTTGGTCCAAGGGAAGAGAATAGTTGTAAGGGGAACAATTAAGTTGTAACTGGTAACAACATAAAAGACCTCTTCAAATCTGCTAGTTTTTAAACATGTCCCTGTTCTCATTAAAGATATTCGTATTCGTATTTGTATTAATTAAGATGCAAGAGGCATACATGCCCATGTCGCAAATGTCCAAACAATACAATCATATATAACAACAGTTTACTATCGCCTACACTATATGCTCATCATCTAGTGACTTTCTAAACAGGTCTGTACTTTCAGTGTCAATTATCTTACTTTGAAGTTCTTTCCAGTTCGAGATAGTTCTTGGAAAGAAACTATTTTTGTGCATATTTGTCTGGGATCGGGGATATAGGAATCTTTTTAGATGGTAGTTTCTTGTTTGATATTTGGAAGGTTGGGGTATGAATTGTTGTGGCACTTTCACAGTAGTGTTTTTGCCAGTCACAATTTTGCGCAAATGAGTGAGTCTGGTGCATTTTCGTCGTTGCTCAAGTGGTTTCCAACCCAGGAGGTACATGGTGTTCGTCATGGAACTGGGCTCTCTTGATCTACAGCTTGTGACAAACCGTGCAGCTTTCTTTTGGACCTTCTCTAAAGAGTCTTTATGTTTTTTAACATGGTGGTCCCATGCAGCGCAGGCATATTCTAAGATGAGTCTAACCAATGCATAATAGGTTTGGGCCTTCACACTTTGTGGACATTGGTGGAGATTTCGTGACAAGTTTTGAAACGACATGGTGAACATGTCTATCCCACTTTAGGTCTTGTTGAATGTGGACGCCGAGGTATTGGATGCTATCCACATATTCTAGGGGGTGATCAAGCATTGTGTATTCAAATTGTGTTTTATTTTTGTTTCTTTGGAGTGTCATTACCTGGCATTTTGACGGGTGGAAGGACATGTGCCATTTTTTAGACCATTCAACAAGAGAGTCTAAGTCTTTCTGAAGAGCTTTTCAGTCTTCTTCTTTCAATATTTCTCCTAATATAAGACTGTCATCCACGAAAAACTTAATGTGTGTCTCTGGAGAGAGGTCACGTCCTATATCATTGATGTATATAAGAAAACACAGAGGCCCAAGCACTGTGCCTTGTGGTACTCCTGATGTGATCATACCGATGTTGCTTTCTTCTCCATCTAATATTACTCTCTGGGTTCTGTGACTCAACCAGTTACTGAACCAAGTTTTTAGTTTCTGATCGTATTCAATATCATTTTTGTCTTCACTTCCTGGTGACTTAATGTCTCTTATGCCCGCTTGTTCTAGCTTCTTCAGTAGTCTTTGGTGGGCCACCGTGTTGAATGCTTTACTGAAATCAAGGACAACCAAGTCGACTTGTTTCTTTTGATCATATGATCTTGATATTGTGTCTAGTGTTGTTATTAGTTGCGTCTCGCATGATCGTTCTTTTCTAAAACCAAGTTGATAGTCAATTAAAAAGTCATTTTGGTCAAGGTGCGTCATTATACTATGGAAAATGACATGCTCTAGGACTTCGCATACTACTGACGTGAGTGTAGATATTATACAATGTCAATTTAAATTATTGCAATCACAGTGTTTCTGTTTAATATTTGCACAGAAATACTAAAAAAATACATACCTGTGTCAGTGTGTGTTAAGCAAAATTTGGTTAGAAACAATATATTTAAATATTTAAGATCTAAGATATAGCTTAGGGGTACAATGCGCAAACATGACGTAGCTCATGTCTCGTTGTAAGCTTTCATATTCTTAGTGAGCGAATACACCAACTAATAAATCCATCCTAGCCAGACACAGACAATATGCAGCTATCTATTTTTAGTGGCTTTTTATTTCTCGAGACACACAGGATCTCAATCAACGGACTGGGTTCTACTGCCTCGCCGACAACCTGTGCATTGCGACAGGTAGACAAAATTTGATCTGTGATAGTCTGTGTTGGGTGCCTGCCATTATTTTCCGGATCTCGATTCAAAAATTTAAAGACATATTTCTATAGAATGCCTCTTACATATAGACCCAAGTAGTATATTTAGTCTCAGATAGTAATAAAAGAGGATACACACAAAAATTATTTATGAAATAGGCTTAGTTTTTTAAATATTTGAAAATTTAGCCATGTGCGTAAATACTAGACAAGCTATGTCCCAAATAGCTGGTCAAGCCAGACTCTAGCTTCGCTTGTACTTGTAAAGAACAGTCCACTCAATCTTGATTCTGGTATCACATGCTTCAACCGGCATCTTTGTTGCTTAAGTGTTAATACCAGGAACGAGTACTTTGTCATCTGTGAATGACTACCAACGCTTGGCCTAGCGTATTGTGGTCGGACGCTTTTATTGTTACGACGAGACATTAGCTATGTCTTGTTTGTGCATTCTCCCCTTAGTGTGTATCTACTCAACCTAGTCATAGCCGCTGAGTATTAACGCGCTGTGTATAATGTGATCTTAGATCTTGTGCGCATCTATAAGTAAAATTTGGACAAAAATCAATATGATAAAGAGGCAGAAATAATAGATCTATCCTAGATCTAAATCTTATTCTAGATATAGACTAGTTCTAAAGGCCCAAAACACATAAATTAGATTCTAGATCTAGGCCTACATTTTTGTGTTAATGCCACATAGATCTAGATCTAGATTCTAGATATAAATCTAGGCCTAGATCTTTATCTAATCGAGATTCTAAATCTAACCTTAACATCCTAGAATAAGGTCTAATCGACACCTAGATCTATGGCTAGGTATCAGTAAATCTTTATCTAGATCTAGAGACCTAGATGTAGGCATAGTCAAGAACTTACGAAGACTGCATCTCCTGGACTACAATCCTAAAATCGAGTTATTCACACTTACGGAGATATCTTGAAGGCAGCTTGACATTTTCTGTTTTCCTGGTGGAACTATTATTTTTGTTAGATTCAACAGTCTGGACTGGAGATGGCCAATCATCATTATCTGATTTTTGTTTTTCAGCTACAGATAATTCCTCAAAGATAGATGTTCCAATCTGAGTGTCACTGTCTGTAGCAGCCATGATTATTCGCTCTTTCGCTTTATGAAGCTTTTAGGTTTGTTTTCAGTTCGCTCACTCAGGCCACGGGTCATTGGGGGTCAGCTTGTAACCCTAGTGTGTTTATGTGTCAAAGGTCAAAGGGCGAATGCGAACAACGGATTCAGGCCAACTTGAGACGGGATGGGAAAATCAGTCGGATCTCGCTAGGCCTAGATTTTCTAGATCGGAGTTATAAGGATCGAAAGTCAAAATATCGAATTTTTTATGATTATGACTTTTTGATTTTATTTTATTCACCGATTCTTTCTTAATGTCCTGACAAAAGGATTTTGTCGAAAACAGCCTAAAAGTATCTTTTTAAAGCGTTTTTTTAAACCTACCTATGGGCGACCACAGGGTGAAAGCCGAAAGCTGATGAGCGCCGATCGGAATAAGAATTCCCCTATAAAACTCAACTAACCCCACAGAGTCACCGCTCCTTGTGAGCGCTGATAAGTGGGCTTCGGTAGCATCGGCTTTATAAGAATGCAGAAACAATTCTTATCGACGCCGAAAACTTGAGAAGGACCATCGTCATCAAATGTGTGACGTCACGGGTTGGACTAGGGCGATTTTTTAAATGGACATAGCGGAGCGTAGGCTTCACCTAGAACAAAACTGATTAGATTTTTGTAATCAGCGTACAAAAATTAAGGGGACGTCGCGGACAGAATTTGATTTTGAACTAAAATTTAAAAAATAATGTATTGTGGGCATTTAATTTTTATTTTTTAAATTTTAATTAATTTTAATCTCATAAATAATTTTTTACTGCATGTATTTGTATTGTAGCTTCGCACTAGTTTTCAGACGATGCAGTAGGCTAATTTTGCCTAGCCGCCACGTTGTTTTCAGGCATTCTGCTGACTCGATGCCTATTCATCACCAAGCTGATCGGCGCGGATTTCAAGTTCCTTAAAGCGTCGATAAATTCAAGCGTCACTCTGTAGCCGGACTTTAGACATTTACACCAATACACCACATCTTCGTTTGAAACCATAATATTTTTCCCCCTTACGCATCTTTTTAACCCCCAGTCAAAGTAACAAATGTTTGTGTTTTGCCGACTTGTGGGTAGTTTTGTCAGAATGTCTCAGTTTATAAATGCTTTCCATTCTATGCCTGGCGATCAAGGCAATGGTGTGCATTCGTTTTAGAAAGTCCGGATACAACTGGCAGACCATATAGAATTTTTTAAAAACGATCCTTGTGCCTAGGCTGGGATTCAAAAAATAAAACGGAAGAAAAAAAACAACTAAAAATAGTAGATCTATTGAACAGAGCCCCAGCTATTAGCTGAGTAACAACTCAGTCTAGCACCGTAACAGTGGCCAGTACGCTTTGCTCCGCAGTAGACCTATTTTAGCAGGGCGTTTTAAAGCTGTATGTTACTGTTAGATGGACCAAAAATGTTTCATGTACAAAATTTCACATGCCTCGGACATTGGCAATTTGTTTTGTTTTTTTAACCAACATCCACTGCACTGTATATTGAAGAAAGCGGTTGTTCAGGCACATAGTTTTTCCGGTGTGGTTTAATCACTAATGTTAAATAATCATGAACTAAGATCACTGGGCGAGAGGACTTGAGGCGCTTTGTTTTATAACACCGACAGGTTGTGCCCAGCAAGCCTAGCGTCCCGGCAGTTTAAATTATAAGGATAGAAATCCGGCTGAATCAATGCTCAAGTGTGAAAGTACGAAAACTTTTCAGTCAGAAACAAATGCGAATAAGGACGCTTACGTGATTGGCAAGAGTTGAAGGGTTTAAGGGGTTGTAGGTAGCGTTTATTAATTTAAGGGGGTATTGAAATACATGTAATATGTATTAAGTAACCATTACGGTTCTAGTCTTACCTGATATTGGCGATGCATGGTAATCACATAAAAATAAATTAGCACATGAATAGAAGAGAGAGAGAGAGGGAGAGAGAGAGAGAGAGAGAGAGAGAGAGAGAG
>RQTK01000960.1:2929-17479 GCA_003991915.1 Elysia chlorotica
ATTATTATTATTATTATTATTATTATTATTATTATTATTATTATTATTATTATTATTCCCAATTTGGATACCAAAAATTTGCTTTATCCCGCGGTCAAGTGTTCAAAAATGTTACGGTCTTATTGTTCCCAACAATGTAACACTACGCATTGTACACTATTCGGTCTGCTCAAAGAACTCAAACTTATTCTCAGAAAGTTTTTTTACGTGTGGTGGGGTGTCGTGCATTGGTTTTCTCCGATCTGAAATTCATTTTCAGAGGTAGAAAATTATTAGTATTTTTATAATTGCCTTGAAACAACGGTGATCTTAGTCAAAGTTACAGTAGGGTAAAGGAAACAAGAGTACTATGTTTCCAAAAAGAAAAAGCAAAATTTCTTTTCATCAAATAAGGTATCTTTGTACAGAGGACTAGGAAAGTCGAACTGACAGTCTGAGAATGCTATGTATTTAGCTCGCTGTTGTTCTTTGTCTTATTATTTTGTAAAGCTATGTGTTAGTACCGGATTATCCATGAAAAACAATTCATGGCGCTAAAAAAAAACTCCGCGCAAACGCATCATTGATCCTGTCGTGTCTCTGCTCGTCCATTTTATTAATAATTAAGCAATCAATTTTGTCCCCCGTCGATTCCAGGGAAATTTTTTCAGCCAATCAATTCGCCTGGTGCAGTTAATTAAGGCTCTGTCAGCCGCGCCAGTTCCCTGTAACGCGCTCTCTAATTGGGCCAATTTCGCTGCCAGGTTTGGGCTCGCAGCGCCGCGAGCAGGTTGCCGTGGTTCTGAGCGCTGGGCGAATTCTCTGGGTGAGCGGGCGAGATGGTCGGCCTTTCTAATCTAAAGACGCCTTTTCCAGCGTCTCACCCTCTTCGGCCTTTGTCCCTCGGTTATTTTGTGCCCGTATATTACATGTGCTTGTACTGTCTTTTTGTTTACCCTGTAATACATGTCTAAATTTGGGCCATATAATCCACTACAGTACTTGTATATTAAAATGAAAATAATGAAACAAAGCAGAAAACAACCAGGCAAGCAAGCGAACAGACGCCGAAATGTAACTGAAAAAAATGGTAGCAAAGCGATATGAAATGACTTCAGTGGAATAACTTTTTACCGTAACAAAATAGTACAGCTGCATGAATAGCAAATTTAAACCAAACAAGAACTAAATAGTTTATATGATATGTATAAAGCGAAACTAAAAAAGAAGAAAGGGAAGTGGGTAAATGGGGTGGAGGAGAAACAAATTAATCGACAAGAAAGGAAAAAAAAGAAGAAAAAAATATTTTGGACCAGTTTGATGTTTTAAAAATCATTTTAAACATACCAAACCACCGATAATGAATGGATACAATATTGAAGCGAGGATCCCTATACTTTTTATGTTGGTCTTATTGGAGAGCCAGAAAAAGTTCTTTCACTTGTGTCCCAATTTCATTTTTTAAATAATTACATTTCTCATGGATCAAGCCTTAAAATGAGACGAGAGAACAATGGACCTAGCCTAGTTGCAAGACGCAAAACTTCTGTAGCAAATCCTAATTTATCTTAACTGAATGATAAATGTACTGGAAGCTAATGCTATCAGAGGAACGGGGATCTGTGGCATTCAAAGTCGTTAATCCTCATTATTTTCGTTGATATTTTCACAGCAAAACCCATCAATTTCAACACCCTTGCTTTGGTAATGAGAGATGGTTAAAAAAAAAAAAAAGACCAGTTCAACATTTGGGCCTCTAGGTCAATTCAGACATAGGTAAATCTATGTGAATACATCTAATTATTACCAATTTATCGAGTTTAATATGAACGCATTACGATAATAGAAAGCTTGAATATTTTATGTAATTCTATTGTGTTTTATTATTTCTATAGGGAAAAAACAGTTAATTGCATCTTTAAATTCGTCAGAACGCATTCATTGTAAATAGCATTAGTTTTAATCAGAACTATTGTTAATAATAAGTCTAAAAGTATGCTGTGATAATAACTTGCTTATTCAAACAACCCTATTATTTATCTAAGAAATTATGTTTAATAAATAGATATAATTACATTTATTCTTAATAATAAACAGCTCTCATCTATTGGTCGATATTTTGTACGTTTAACATAGATAACAAACAAACTTGGGGCCGGAAGTACAAGATCGCGGTACCTTACAAATCGCCTTAAGGGGTGTACATTGTGTACCAGTTAGAATAGTCATAACAGAGGTGTAGGCTACCGCGACGTTGTACTTACAACCCTAAATGACTATCGGGCTATCAAAATGCATTTCTTTGTAGGAAAGGAGCTCTTTCGTAGTTTTACGTCTTTTAGCATGCCAAGGATGGTCCCATGTGGCAACTGGTCCCAAGACTAACGTCTTACAATTTATGTGCTGTCACACAGACGGTGCGGGGATTCCAGAAAACCTGCCTTATCAATCACTTATTATATTGACACTGACCCTAAATTGGACGAAATCCGGCAAACAGATTCATTTTGTGACGCTCTACTTTTTGCCCCAGAAATAGGATTATATTTTTTCCAAGAGCTACGGATTGTGGTAAATTGACATTAACTGTGCCGTGGGTCCAAGAGGAGGGGATAATGCTGTTCGCTGCGATTTGTTCTAGTCTTTAAAACGGGATTGTATTTTTCCTTTTCAGATTTACTACAAAATGACACTTTGATGAATCTGCTCGATGAACATCTCTTATATCTTCCAACAAAGTGCTCGTATGTTTTTGCTATTATCCTCCTGGCTGTACAGTAAGACCAACACGAATAGGACAGAGATCCTTGCTTCAATATCATATTCATTCATCATCGGTGATTTGGAACCGGGGGGTTATCATTCCAATGCCTGGTGTGTGTGATCTAACAGAGTGGTAACATATCTAATGTTATAAAGTATGCTTTGTATAAGATCCACATAAGCATTATATTTCTAATTTATTGATACATAATGATTTACAGGAAATGATCATAACAGAAGTAAATAAATGGGTTGTGCTGTAAATACACCCATGGCAAAAGGACATGATCTATAATTCACATTTTCTACGAAAGTAATACCCTTATGAAGACAATCATACTTCAGTACTTCAATGCTTCATTAAGCAGGTATTATCAAGTACTTTGTTATAGTTCTTTTGATAAGAGACAGAGTATAATCAGCAAACATTTGTCACTGAAATATACTGCAATGCTTTAGATTTCAATTAATAAAGTAAAATCAAAGAAATGCTTATAGATACAGTATATAAAGGCGAATTCTCAATAGGATAACCTTTTGATGCATTCATTTATAATCAGTTAGCCAGTTTGTCTTCTTCATTAAATATTGAACAAAATATGTTTGCGATCAATGAATAGTTTTTAACTGTCAAACCAAAACAAACCATGAAAAAACGAAAATTATATCACCACACACATCCCTCTCTCTCTCTCTCTCTCTCTCTCTCTCTCTCTATCTCTCTCTCTCTCTCTCTCTCTCTCTTTCTTTCTCTCTCTCTCTGTCTCTGTCTCTCTCTCACTCTCTCTTTCTCTCTGTCTCTGTCTCTCTTTCTCTCTCTTTCTCTCTCTCTCTCTCTCTCTCTCTCTCTCTCTATCTCTTTCTCTCTCTCATGCTAGTTTTTGTCTAAATTCAGTAGTCAGACATATTTGTACATTAATCTCTTACGATTTTCCTTTGATTTTGCTTTCAACATATGGACTGATTATTCTATACTGCTCTCATAATTAAATAATATAGAATTATTGCTTGTATTAGCTTCTTGGTAGCTTATTATTAAATTTGTCTTAGCAAAGCGTAAAAAAATGAAAAGCTAATCGTATGTTCTATTTTTTCAAACTAGATAAACGAATCGAGACAATTATCTGGCCGTAATATAGATAAGAATCTAAACCGCAAAGACGAGTTATCGCGTTCAAGAATGGTGTCATAACTTATGACAGTTGCAGAGTGCACAATTATTGTTTTTCATAAAACAAGTTATTCAACTTCGAACGGTCCTTTTGTAATAGAAGAAAGGGAAGTGGGTAAAAGGGGTGGAGGAGAAACAAATTAATCGACAAGAAAGAAAGAAAAAAAGAAGAAAAAAATATTTTGGACCAGTTTGATGTTTAAAAATCATTTTAAACATACCAAACCACCGATAATGAATGGATATAATATTGAAGCAAGGATCTATATACTTTTGACGTTGGTCTTATTGTAGAGCCAGAAAAAGTTCTTTCACTTGTGTCCCAATTTCATTTTTTTTAAATAATTACATTTGTCGTGGATCAAGCCTTAAAATGAGACGAGAGAACAATGGACCTAGCCCAGTTGCAAGACGCAAAACTTCTGTAGCAAATCCTAATTTATCTGAACTGAATGATAAATGTACTTGAAGCTAATGCTACCAGAGGAACGGGGATCTGTGGCATTCAAAGTCGTTAATCCTCATTATTTTCGTTGATATTTTCACAGCAAAACCCATCAATTTCAACACCCTTGCATCTCCGTCGCTTCTTGCACTTTTTGCCGGAGCCTGTACTCGAATCCTGGGGCTTGTCTGGGTGGAGGTACGCCTGGTGAGGGACTGTTTGGGGGAGGTGGGCAGTGCGGAGAAAAAGAAAACAGGTAGAATCGTTAGAGCCAACGGAAGCTTTGATATCGTTCTTGGTGTCGATTGTTTCAAACAGTTTGTTCTAAATGGAAATAATTCAGATCTTCCTTTCATTTCTTCCATTTGTCTAAATTGATCTACAGAAACTATTGCATGAAAGTAACGGTTTTATATGGAATAATACAAAATGTAATACTATTATTAAGTCTAGTTTCCGGCTTCTGGGTAAGAGAATGTTATGTCATATTGTTTTCTGGAAAGAAAAGACCAAATAGAGTAAAACTAAAAGTAAAGAAACCTATTAAGAAATAAGTTGTTTAAAACAAGACGTACATGGTTAACGGCTACTAAGCATCCATTTTTTTTCTATTTCTTTGGATTGAACACATTTTCCTTGCTAAAAGTGAAATGATCGTGTTAATTCATTAAGTATTCTCTGTTTCGCCAGTTAAGGATATGGTCTAGATAACGTATAAGCTCATTGTTTTCTTATTCTTTATGTATAACAGTTGGATGCACAGTCCGTCTTTCATTTTGTTGAATCAAAAAGGAGAAATAAAAGTAGAGGCCGGTTTTTAACAACGGATAACTTTAAAAAAATGTTAATACACATATTCAATATCTTTTACAGCAAAAGGTGTATCATTCTCAAAGATGTTTCTTCCTAATTTCTTTCTGAATTGAATTTTTTTTTTCATTTATATCGTCTCATATGCAGCCGTTTGCTACAGAAAGGTTCACACACTCGGCAAAAAGTCCAGTCATCTCACAAGGAAACAAAGACTGGACTGCAGTCTACTTAACAATATACTCTTTGATGTGATTGTCCAGGGTTTCAGCTGGACAAGACGTTTTAGTCTCGGCTGCCTCTTACAACTCATGGCTGAGAACAGGGGAGACAATGGGGATGGACAATTCATGAAGCTACCGCCCGTAGCACAGGAAAAGGACTAAAGTCACTGCACAGTAAAGACAACATATTAAAGCTGGTGAAAAAAAAAAAGACTGATAAAAATGCTATGAGGATATGTATGTGTTCTGTGTGGATTTTTTTTTTAAGTACATGTATTTTTACTTATTTAAAAACACATGTGATCATATCATGTTCGGAATGGTGGTCAGTTGATGAATTCACGCGCTGTGAAAATTTCACGCAACCATTTTATACTGCATGACAATACTTAAATAGTTCGGGGCTTGGGAAAAATAGAGACAAACTGGGGCGAACTATTATGTTAAAAAAATGATTGCTTCATTCTTTACGTGACATTATGATTTGGTATATCCAAATTAATAGAATATGTAATTAATGTAAATCTACGCACGTATATTCTGATATTCACATGTGCATAAAACAAAATAATTTTGCTATGATTATTTTCGACAAATGGGCACCTGAAAGTCCCGAATAATTTTCTTAATAAATTATATTAATAACTAATATAATAAGGTGCTGAATTCTCGACAGACTTTATGTGTTTAAATCCAGTAAGTTTAGCAAAAATATGATATTGTTTGAGTCTCACATTAGTTATGACACAAAGGCTTAATAGATAATAAGTTGTGGTAATGTATTTGACCAACGGTATTTTTCATTTTGTGTATTTTGTCAAAATACGAATGCATTAAACAAATAAGTTTAAATACCGGAAGCCTTTGCCTATCAAATTGAAAAACTGGAATTGGCTTGTTGAGTTTTGTTCGTGTTGTTATAAAATAACTCAGGGATTACAGATGGGGATACATTCAATCGAAACATGGGGTGCCATCTCATACAAGTGAACCACCTGAGCTCTCTGCGTACCTCAGGAGATGAAGACCAATCCACTGGCAAGAATTAAACGGATCCAAACTAAAGATACGGCGTTATGATGAGCATAATCTCTAGATCGGCTGCTAAGCTTTGGGTAGTTTGAGAGACAAGTAGATGGTGAAGGGCCAAATGAGAATGATGGCTAAGCTTGTGTATGAGTCGGACACCTGTATTGACCGGCACAATGGCCTCTCGAACCAGGGCAGATCCCAGTCAAGTGGGGAACCACTGCCGGACACAACATCTTCAAGAATCTTTGAAACCCGAAGCCCCCTCAGTCCTGTTAACAGTGCTCCGCCATACCTTCACATCTTTTATCGTTGAAGAGGGTCCTCTCCAAAGAGAGAATTCCAAAATTGTTTGTATTTTATCAGCTACAGAATCTTGAAAACTTTTTCTTATATTCCAAAAAGTAACTTGACTCCATGGTATTAACCTAAGTGTTCTTATTTTTACTCCCACTATTTCTTTAAACCTGTTTTAGATTTAGTGGAGTTGTTGGCTTGGCTGCAGAAACAAATCTGGAGCAGTAACTTAATATTAATGTTGTAACTGACAACCCTGGACATAAGCGGTAAGGCCAGCAGATGTTTAAGCTTTTAAATATTTTTTACGTCTTTACATTTTTTGTGAATTTGAACAACCTTAATTTTTACATAAATTTTATTCGTCATCTCAAAGCGGGCTACCTCGTGCACTATAAATCTATGTGCTGATAAAAAGGGAGTTATGTCAATTCAAAAACTAGGGTGGCCAATTCTTTTGTTGTTGAAAGGGGTAGAAATGGTAAATAAAATCGTATATAAAGTAACAGCAAAACGAGGATCATTCCAAACTGATCGTCAAATAGATTGTAAGTATAATACGGTTCGCCACATTTGCGAACTAGAGTTTCGAGCTGCTTTGTAATGCTTGTTTCCCTGATCCTAAGGATAGATAATATACAAACAAATTTTCTTGGTTTTAATTAGGATCAGCAATTCAATGAGGAGATTTACTTTTACAATAAATTAAATATTATTCTTGAGTTTAAACAATCTTCATCAATTGAAAAAAAACATTGCGCTTTTTATGTTGATGGTGAAACTTGGCTGATCGCGATCAACACGGCAGTTACCAACGTCGCCCCTATCTCCTCATTAGTTTTCTAAATAGACATGTGTGAGTGTGTGAACAGCTTTCAAAAGCTAACTCAATAGTTCTGACAAGCTGTTAGTTTTTTGCTTCATAAGCGACAAGCTAGCTAGCCAACGCAGTCAGAACCACAGTTATAATGATTGAAAGGTCAGGATTCTCGGCATGCCTGTCATCGTCAGTGACTAAGAGCAACAACCAACCAAGCTGACAAACCGGACTAGGCTCCAGTGACACAACCTGGAGAATTCCTTTGACCGTGTCACTGTCACTGCCACACGCTTAGAGCGCCAGAAAGCCAGTCCAACATGCGAGCTTTTCTCACCAAGATTATCAGTTGTACAAGCACCAAGACTTCGCGTCTAAATCCAAACATTAATTAAGCATTTGTTTAAAAGATGTTTTGTTACGTTTCTGGACCACGATGGTGCCGTTTTTTTTTTTTATTCTATTCTCACAACAGGATTTAAACATGGATTCTACAATAACATAATTACGCTTGCCTCAATCCAAACAGAATAATGCTGTGAAAATGGTTACGAGTTTGGCAGAAGCGTGAACGCACGCTGCGTTTATTAGTGTTGTTAACTCTCCTTTTCCAAAGATAATCTATTCTCACAAGATTTGTGCACCCGCGAAGCCGACGCGTGTTCTCACATTAAATGCGGATCGGATTTGGGGAATATTGCTAGAATAATGTCATAAGAACGGACATGAAAAAATATAAAGAAATAGCTGTGGGGGACAATCACCATGTTATAGGTATTCATGAATTATTAAGATTCATGTAAAAAGTAAGATAACATTATTGTTTGATTGGTTTTTATTTAGGCCAACCCTGCGATTTCCAAAAGAGTAAATGTCGAGAGCAAATGTTACAGATGAGACTCGAACTTAAGATATCCTTTCCTTCAGTACAAAGGTCTACCGACTCGCTTATTAATAGAATAATTAGAATAATGCTGTTTTGGATAACAAACACTATGCTTGAAGTGACAATCTTTAAAAAAAATCATGACAGTCAAGTTTAAATTTTAAGAAGAGTTTTACCCGGCACAAGTTATAGTACATATCGATCTTTACTCAAATTCTAGATTACCAGGCACCTGCCCGCTAGGCTGTGGTGATCAAGATTCTCTTTCTCCCCAGCGTCACAATCATCATCACATACAAAATAACAGTACAGTGTATCAAGGCCCGCAGTGCTACAACTGAGCCTAACACCTTGTCATTGTGTGCCTTGACAATGTGAAAATTGGCCGCTTACATCTCGATATTGGCTGACCAGTGCTGTTCTCTGTCGGGGGCGTCCCGGCCTTGAAGCGTGCATTTCTATGACAGTCTGGTTTCTAGGGATGGTCGATCCGATGTCTCCTTTTCTCTCTCTCTCTCTCTCTCTCTCTCTCTCTCTCTCTCTCTCTCTCTCTCTCTCTCTCTCTCTCTCTCTCTCTCTCTCTCTTCTCTCTCTCTCTCTCTCTCTCTCTCTCTCCGAGTTCGAATCCTGGCTGTTGCGTTCCCTACTGGTTGGGTCGGTGTCATTATAATGTGATCGGCTGAGACAGTAGTCATGGTATCCCCGCCCTGTCTCGTGTGTGGCAGCACATAAAATTGTCAGACGTCCGTCTTGGGCCCGTCCACAATATAGTCTATATAGTGCTGCTGTTGGACGTTAAAACCCAACCCAACCAACCAACCAACCAACTACTACTACTACTACTACTACTACTACTACTACTACTACTACTACTACTACTACTACTACTACTACTACTACTACTGCTACTACTACTACTACTACTACTACCACTACTACTTCTACTACTGCATGTACCATTTAAAAACGAACGGATGCAAATTGAAATAACGTTTTAATTAATTTTGTTTAATTGTTTCAAGGTTTCCAATCCCGACGTTATCATCTAAAGATAACACTTTTTTTAAAGTCCAAAAGTTAAAAAACATTATTGATAGTTATTACAATGAAAAGAATCGCTATTTTCGCCCGAATATGAAATACATGTAGTTTCTATTTTCCGATCTCATTCACTACGCTGTGGACCGTCTAAGTTTAAAATATATCAAGTCCTCTATCATTGGATATAAGAACTTATAATTAGTGTCTTTGTCTCTGCTTGTCTCTGTCTGTCTGTCTGTCTGTCTGTCTGTCTGTCTGTCTGTCTGTCTGTCTGTCTGTCTGTCTGTCTGTCTGTCTGTCTGTCTGTCTAACTCTCTCTCTCTTTCTCTCTCTCTCTCTTTCTTTCTTTCTCTCTCCTTCGCTTTCTATTTCAATCCCTACCTCTCTTTCTCTATCTCTCTTTCTCCTTTTCTGAGTTATTTGTTCCTCTGCATACCATTTCTCCCCGTCACTATTAGAATACTCATGCTAACACGCTGATTCACATTTTTTTTCTTTACTCTCGTACTTACTTCTTTCAGTGCCATGTCATCGTCCTTTGTTCGTTTCCTGGCACAGTTAGCTCACTTTCTTTGTTCATCTCTTTTTTATGTTTCTGTATGTGTTTATGATGTTCCCTCTCTTCTTTTTTCCACAAAACACCATTTTTACCTTGTTTGGTCATTTTTACCTTTTCTTAACAATACTTGCCGCACAACTGAAATTTGAAAGTCTAAAAAATATTGGCAGGTGTACCAGGTAGAGGCAGATGCTGAACTAGAATATTATATTTTTTAACAGTGGTTCTCAATGAGTGTCAAATAACAGCTCCTTCCGGTGAAGAGTCTGTTACTTTAACTAGAGAAGATTCGCTAGGATTGTGGGGTCTTTGCTATTTTTCCCCATAGAGACCGATATTAGCCTTAATTAGGGCACACAGGCCTACGACGGTCGTCCTTCGCCGCTCTCTTGGACTCTCGAAGATTTTCGCTGCTCGGGATTGGTGCCGAACAGGTCACGTGCTCAAGTTGGCAACGATTGGCGGCGGCTTGTGGCGGGATCTCGAAAAGATCCCAAGATGTCGGCTGCTGTCGGCCAATTTGCTCGTTACCGTGGTAATTAGACTGGGAGAGCCGTTTCTCCCTATCCGCCAAAGATTTTTCATTGATATCCATATAGAGTAGAGATACTAGTGAGTATGCGAAGTTTTGCAAGACGTTTCATAGGAAAGGAAGAAGCTAAATGAAATTTAATAGTTGTCAATGATGGTCAGGTTTGAAATTTATACAACTAGGGGGAAGGGGGCCAAGTTAATACGTAAAAATAAAATAAGACGACGAAAGTGCATATACATTGGTTTCAATGTGAACGCCATAGTCGTATAAAAAGGTCAGAGAAGGCTCTGTCGATTGTTTTTTTTTTTCAGACGTTTTGTGCAAAGCTATAAAAAATACAATATATGTATTTATAATATACCATACTAACTATAATATAATGTTTAAAGATATTGGTATTCTTGAGAATATTTTTAAAATACAAGTATGGATATTGTAAAATGCAGATGAAGAAAACATCATTCCACACGAATCAGACCGATTGACCCTTACAACCAAAGGGTCGCTAAGACATACTTCGAGGCAAATATCATCGTTTATTTGTGGGGGTTTTGCATTCAACAACTAGTTATTGTTTACTGTGTGTACTTTTTTACCAACAACTAGTTTTTGTTTAATGTGTGTACTTTTTTACGAAACCATATCCTCCTCTATTTGAAAGCAGCAACTTCAAAATAAGTCCTTCAATTAAACTATTTTCCCGTTAACAATGGTTTCTTATTTTTTTTAAATTATTTGGTGGCTCAAATCATCTTCACACTGCTTGTTATTAAGCAATCCTGACGTGGCATTTGATTCGTAACTCTTATGTTATTCCATCTGGGTTTTTTTAGTCAAAGCAATACAGTGCTACCCTGTATCTGTTTTATTTTATTTTCCGATCCCACTTCTACTTTTCTCTACATCTCTCTTTATACTAACTTCAGTCTCTGTGTTCGTTTTTTTCTTTTACTATCTTCAACTGTCTTTCCCTCTCTTTCTCTTGTGTGTGTGTGTGTGTGTGTTTCTCTCTCGCTTTTTTCCATAATTATAAATTCTTAAAAACATGCAATCTTCATTTACTATGCCCATCTCACTGAAACAAAACGCCAACCAGACGTTTGGGTTATTAGCTTTTAACCCACGACAAGGTTAAAGACAGAATGACAGACAGAGCACGGCTAGCCATCTCAGATGGGCTAAGTGCCAGATGAAAAATCTATAAAACTTGACATTTGGGAAATCTCGTGCCTCTAGTTAGCTCGCTAGCCTGAGCCGCAGCTCCGGGCAGTGTCGTGAGTGCGAATACTACACTGTAGTTCAGGGAGCAACCAATGGGGTTCCGGCAAAGCCTGTCTAAGTCTAGACCTTCCAAAAACATTGTTAATTAAGGATACCGATAGTCTTATTCAGTTTTAGGTGATATGCTTTCTTTTCTAGTTCTTTGGTTTTATCATCGATGTTGATGGATCCAGCGGTTAAGGGATAAATACTCAAATAAAAAATTGGGCTAGATGGGTATAACATTCTTTTTGAGAAAAAAAATATAATTTTATTAATGATTACTTTATTGGTCTTAAAACAAAACTTGCAATGAAAAAAAAGCTACCAAAGGACGGCTTGTTTGGGTTGCCATTAGGTCAAAATATCGCTCTTTATAAGCCTTTACTAAAAAGAATAGGGTTCTGTATTTTTTAAATGTATGTGCATTACGAAATGCAAATGTATGTAGTCATTTTAAAATGCTCAGAATAGCGAGTATTTTGGTTTTGTTGGGAAATATACTGATTATTGTGAGGAAATGACATGTGGCTTGTTTGGGTTGTCAGATCGTTGTATAAGTTGTCTGCAAATTATGTCAAATTTGTTGTTGAAATATTCCAAGAATATTGCTCGTGCAGCTGCATTTAACAACGCTTTTTTTGTTGTTGTTGCACGAAACGGTACTAATCGTTTAATATTCAACCCTCGCTGTTTGATGGCATAAAAGAAAATTAACAAAATATGCATCTCCTCATATAAATTGATAAACGTTTCCCTGAGTTATTTCCAAAGTGAAGTAAACTGGAGAGCAAAGGATAGTTTGTTTTTTTGCGGGTTTTTTTTTTTTTTTGGTTGTCAACAACTGAAACGAGACCAGTTTTTGGCTTTAGGCAAAGGTTGAGACCGGTTCATGTTTTCCACATTCGAGAGCTCTACTTCCTAATCTCTAGGACTCTATAATTAGCTAGAATAGTCGGCCATATTAGAGTGAAATTATACCAGTGCATACACACTGAGACTACCATAAATTAAAGAAGAATATAAGTCCCCAAAGCGAGATATCAGAGATGTTTAAGTGATACATTGTATGAGTCCTTATTTTTGTCTTAAATGTGTTTGAAACTCTCTCTCTCTCTCTCTCTCTCTCTCTCTCTCTCTCTCTCTCTCTCTCTCTCTCTCTCTCTCCCATAGGAAGTTAGAAACCATGGATTGACCTTTTTGATTCAGTAGTTCACAAATAGGCAAAAAGGAAATGTTATCTTAGGATTTCCTTTAACTCAAAATGTATGAAACGTTTTTCTCATGTATAAAATAATGAAAAGAACAAAATACTCCGACTAAAAAGCTCGGCGGGCGTAATCCTGCTAGAGATACGTACTATCCATGCAAAGCTTGGTAGACAAAAATACAGTTAAAAGCAGTTTTTAGTGCAGTTCCGCATCCCACATCAGGAGGTGAAATACACATTAGAGAGAGCGCTGCGTCCGCTCGTTGCAAAAATCAAACACATCGCTACGCAATCTTTAGCAAACTCAAAACATGGATTTAGCGAGCGCTTTGTGTTATAGTACTTTGCTATGAAATACAACAAAATTTAAATACGAGTGATTACTATTGTAAAACGTGTAATTTCGATAAAAATGTCAAATATTCATTATACATGTAGTGGTTATATTTAAATGCAATCAAACAAATAAATGAAAATAAGAATGCTTTTTTGATCACGCCGTGTGTTTTTTGCATTACCATTTCTTTTTTTTTTTTTTATCAGAACATCGAAGGGACAAGTTATTGTGGTAAATGCTTCCACCGAGAGTTTATTACTATTAGTGTACTGCGCGATTGTTATTTTCATGATACGATTGAGTCTTTTCATTGTTGCTTAATGGGTCTAAGATGTGTTCTTCTTTTTTTTCTTACCCTGGATATTAATATCTTTGTGTATAACAACAAAGTTAGCCCAATCTTGTAAAGGCATCCCCGAATAAAACAACAAATGAACTAAAAACAAACAAAAATACCCCTAGAGCAACAAAAACTATACTAACGCGTGATAAAATATAGGTGATTAATATCTTGCGCTCTTTTAATAATTGTGTATAGGATAACAAGGCTTACCAAGAGCGCAAATCAGCCACTAAAGACAGTCATTCGCGTAGGTACGGAACACTGGAGATTTCCGCTGTCTCGTGTCGCTGGTCAGACTTGGTTGCCGGGGCAGTGTCGCGTGGCCATGGGAATGTGTCAGTGACTGGACTCGGTGTCAGCCCATGTGTCACACGCAGGCCTCCAGGAGTGACTGAACCTTCCAGGACTATTTCCTTACCCACCCACTCACCTTCAACCATGATTACCCCTAAACTGTTTTTGTCTATTGTATGTGCGTCATAATCATAATGCATTTACAGTCATTAAGATTTTGTTCTAATCCCGTTTCTCTTCCCACGCCGAATGTGTCAAAAGAGGAAGGTGAGGATCTCAATCATTGTTTTCCTTGTTATTGAGACCCATAACCAATTTATGCTTTTAAAAATGCTAATCCTTTCTAAAGCAGTCTTTAGATCATAATTTTCATTTAATGCTGTTATGCTGTTAACTGTTGTTTTAGGTAGTATAGTTTTTACAATGATGGGCCATTCTCACACAGGTAATCCTTGTCTTTCTTGGCAATCTGTCTATCCTTGAAAACTGTTAGAGCTTTTGTTAACTCTCTCTCTCTCTCTCTCTCTCTCTCTCTCTCTCTCTCTCTCTC
>RQTK01000960.1:36155-61077 GCA_003991915.1 Elysia chlorotica
GGAAAACAAAGGGTCCGAGGTTTGAATCTTGGCTCGTCTCAATTTGGGATTTTTGGGGAACCACGTTGACGTAAGATAACTGTACTTTTTCGCAGTTTGTCATGAATTTCATATTCTGACGTTTGTAACAAAGTTTTGAATATTATTATTGATATCATTATTTGAATGTGACATTTTATGACTGTTATGGATTCTTGAAGTGAAGAATCCATGTCAGCTTGAACGTTGTATGACAGTTAAAGATTTTTTAAAGCATAGACTATAACTTTTTTTTTGAAGAACAATGACGCGATTTAAAAGTACATTCCGCAGATTAAATGAAGTTTTATGAGAGTAGACTTCTCACGACGTCCATTTGAATCTCAATCCATTAATTTTTATTGCGTGGTCTTGATGGATGCCTTGTGTCAGGCCTTTTTTTTTAATATATAGCTCTAAATGATGTATGTGTGCTTCTAGAAAATTAATGTCGATTCGAAAAGTTTTTGTTTATTTTGTTCTTGTTTTTTTTTTTAATGAACATAATTCTTCTTCTATTGCATGGCAACGTTGAATTATTGATTTGTAGCATTTTGTTGCAGTTTTGTTCCCCATTCCACGCATTTATCATCAAAGGAAAATAAAAGGAACAACATAATTAATTTTAGTATTGAAAACATGCACCACTTTTTTCTCATGCCAACGTTTTTTTTTTTTTTTAATCTTTCTTTAAGATCAATCAGAGAGTGTAGAATAGTATAGTCTATGGATAACTATGCAAGAAGTGGTCACTGGAGCGCTTTGGCCTGACTTGGAGCGGAGGACTCTAGCACGCCGTCCTTGGCGCTCTTGACGATGGTCTCGGGCAGCGGGAGCGAGTGGCGCACCATGGCCCCGTACAGACCGTACTCCGCCATGATGGAGCTGCGGCCCCAGGTCTTCTCGGTCTTCCGCCACTTGGCGCGCCGGTTCTGGAACCACACCTGCGGGGTAAAGGTAGTGGTATTGTATTATTATGATTAAGCAGTCAACAACTAGAACCTGTTGAGCATTGAATTAAGGGGAAAGAGGGGTGAGTAGAGGGTTAGGTTGGTAATATGGGATGAATCAGGTTCGACCCTAAGATATGGCACATTTTTTTTTCTGTTTGTTGTTTGTTTGGTTGGGTTCTTTTTTGTTGGGTTTCGTCCCCGACTTATTGTGTTGATTTCAGTATGATGTGGTAGGCCGAGTGAGTGCGTGAACTGTTCATTTATGTGCAATGTCAGCAGAAATCTTATCGTGGATGGGTCTCAAGACTAACGTCTGATAATTCATTGTTCTGACACACAGAGACAGTACGCGGATACCAGGACTCCCGTCTCAGCCGGCCACTTTGTACATCATGTACTGACACCAATACAATCAGTAGGGGATGAAATTTTGCCCGATCGGTGGTTTCGAGCCGAATAACTCCCGATCGGGAGACTAACGCCGCTTTACCACTAGCGCTAGTCCCCACCTCCCCCCACCCCCAAGAAATCGGCTGAGATAAATGCCCTGGTATCCCCGCACCTATTGTGAGTGGCAGCACGTAAAAATTGTCAGACGTTAGTCTTGGTACCCTTCGCAGTCCAGAACTTCCCTTCTACAAAGAACAAAAAAAGGCATGGTGAAGATAGAGTTGCCCCGTGAGCGTCCGGTGCAGAAGCATGCTCTCCCATCTGCTTGGGTTGGTCTCAGTATAAAGTGACCAGTCATGTGCCAGTTTTAGCGTTATAGGGTCCTCTCGCCATAAAGGACTTTTCTTTTTTTTCTTTTTTATTGTGTGTCTTCTTTGTTGTTGTTTTTTTTCACTCTCCATTACCCGCAATAAAAACCAACAGTGAAGTGTCAATAAATAATTATAGTGATGAAAAAAAATTGCCCTTGCAGTTAAGTAAGAAAACAGAAAGCATACTGGGAGGATATAATAACATTGCCAGACTGAGGTATTCCATAACGTGTATAGGGTTATAGTTTACATAAGACGATATCAATGAGATACAATCTTGAATGGATTAAGGATTGAATGAATAAATAAATAAAGCAAGTTCTTCATTCAGCGTTACTCAGTGTATTTCGTCACATTATGTAAGATTTGATTAAAATATATTCAATTATTTATTCTTTTATTCCATTTTTGATAACTTTGTTTAATTGGCTATTTACTGTTTATTTATGTATCTACTATCACAAAACTACTATCAGCAGTTATTTTATTATATTGCCCTAGTGTCTAAATAGCCACAACATCCACAATCTATTGATACATCTATCTATCTACTTATCCATCTATCTATCAATCTGTCAATCTATCTTTCATTCTTTATTTCCTTTAACCTATTATCTATCTTTCTCTTTTTATATATCTACCCACCTATCTATTGTTTTATAATACCTATCAATCTATTTATCCATGTGGCTGTCCTTCTATTTCTTATCTACATGTTTTCATCTGTCTGTGTGTCTGTCCGCCTGTCGGTTAGTCTGTTTGTTTGTCTGTTTGTCTGTCTGTCTCTCTTTCTCTCTCTATCTATCTCTCTCCCTCTCCCTTTCGCTCTCATACACTCTCTATCTCTATCTCTGTCCCCCACTCTATCTATGGATGTCTTCCACCCTTCTTTCTCTCTCCTCCATGCCTGACCCCTCCCAACTGCCCACCTCTCTAGCACCCCCAGCATGCAGAAATTGCCGTCAGGGGGACGCATTGTCCAGTTATCACCTCCCAAATAATGATGAGTGTCTTGACACCAATTCCTGCCTCTCTTTGTGCCTGCCTCACGTGTGCATTTTCCTGCTGTGCGTTTAATTTAATTATCCCATACACTGAGGTATCCTATTATCATTCAGAAAATGCTCGTGTCAAGAAGAGCAGGTATTCCATTTGTGTTGAAGGAAAAGTACTGTTGCGAGTTAGAGAGGGGCCAAATGGTTGATGAATATCCTCAACCAGTATAAGGCTTCTTTAGGAAAAAAGGAGACAGCATAAAAGAAATGAAAATAGATGGACGCAAAAGGATGGAGGGAGAGACAGAGAGAGAGAGAGAGAGAGAGAGAGAGAGAGAGAGAGAGAGAGAGAGAGAGAGAGAGAGAGAGAGGGAGGGGGAGAGAAAACAGAGACACAGAGACATACAGACACAGACAGACACAGAGACAGAGAGACAGCAAGGCTAACAAAAGCAGACAAGATAGAAAAAGACAAAGAACGAAAGACAGAGACATGCAGACAGTTTGACACACAAAAAATACAGCAAAACGTCTTCGAATAAGACTGAAACAATAGGGTACCTCAAGTACTTATATAGTACTTGTACTACGAAATAAAAAAAAATTAGAAGGATACATGGAAAAGAGTGAGGAATGAAGAGACTGGAGATTACTTAAAATAAATGATACATTTTACTATATAAAAAGAGGAAATCTTAAAGGGGAAAATAACCTGGCAATCAATTACATTTTAGTTTTTGAGTGAGACAACTCACACGCTACAATGTGAATTGCAGTGTCCATAGAAAACATAGTTGGAGAAGGCACCATGCATGTACAAAAGAGATAAAGAAAAGACGAAAGGGACGAAAGAGACAATACTAATTATTGCAAGAGTGACAAATTGAGAAAGCGCGACAGGAAATCGCCCCAACGTTCCACCCCAGAGTTTTGTTCCTGGCAGAAGCGCGACAGTTCAACACCTAATTCGGAGACGTGGCCTTTCACGCCCCTCTTGCCAGTGTGGAGCGCCCCCCTAGGGCGAGTTAATTCCCGAACACAGGCACAGTCCATTGAGACGGTCATCAATGTGTGTCCACTTGTTAGCTCTTGACCCGTGGCCAGTCACACCCGGACAGAAGACATTATTAGGACGTGTAGTGAGTAACTGAAAAGATATCTGCACCCCACAGCGGCGGCGCTTCAGCTCCTATGGTGGTCTACGCGATTTGAACTGTCGGCTTCATTTTGGAATCGGAGATTGGGATTGGGAAACGTGGAATTGAATAAAATCACGAGGGGCCGAAAGAATGAGAAAGACGTGGAAAATAGTTGATAGAGGGACACATATAATAGATAGTCAGATAGCTACAGAAATAGATAGATAGATAGATAGATAGATAGATAGATAGATAGATAGATAGATAGATAGATAGATGGATAGAGTGCGTGTGCGTGAGAGAGAGAGATAGAGATAGAGAGAGAGAGAGAGAGAGAGAGAGAGAGAGAAGTAAATAAAAAGCTAAAGGAGTGTTCTGCAATTTAACAAAATTATATATTACGACTGATTTCCGACCTCCAGCTCTTGTCCCCTGAATCTATATAGACCAATGTATTGTTTAAAACATTTTATACCTTATAGAGTCGGACACACAATTGAACCCTTCACTATTAGTTGTCTCAAATGTTTAGGTTTTTATTGTAGAAGAAACCTCAGTTTTTTCTTTGGATGGTTTAAAAAAAACAAAACAATATCAAGGCAAAATACAGTTTTTAGAGTAATTGAAAATCTGAAAGATTATTAACACGAAATGTCTATGACATCAAAGCCCACATAAAGAAATTGAAATGTATCATTCATAACTACGAGAAGTTTAGAGAGTATGCGGTTTCACAGCAATGAAAAGCGTTTTGGGATGCTATTTATGATACATTACGTGTATATTTTTTTAAACAAAGCGTTCTTTGTTTTTGCCTAAACCATAATAAAAGGTTAGTTTCAAAACCTCGCACCATTTAGCACTACTTACTGCACTCGAGGTTAGAATGCACAAACAAAACGTAGCTTATGTCTCGTCATAACAATAAGAATAAGAAGGCTTACGGTGAGAAGTAAGCTGCATAATGTTTGTCCATTTTACCCAAAATATCAAAGTGAACATTTTGACTAAGTAGTATTACTCTGTGAGATTTTGTATAAATAGGACAGTTTACATTTTGCAGTGTAGGCTGATTGTGTGGGCTGAAAAATACTCTGTAAGTATCACACTGTCCTCTCCATTCTTAAAATTAAAGGAAATAAAACCATTAATACCTTCGTGTGCCAAAATCTTTGCTCTTCTTTCAATTCGATGACTTGGCCTTCTATTTTTATACAAAGTGATAAGTCAAAATTTTCTATTGGGCCTTAACCCCTAGCCAATCTGTGTCCATTATTGATCAGTCAAAGATTTGTATTGGGTCTTAACCAGCAGCCCACCTGTATCCTGTCCTCTGGCAGACCAGTTCTGGCCGACAGCATCTCTCTGGCGTAGACATCCGGGTAGTGCGCCTCTCGGAACGTCCTCTCAAGCTCCTGGAGCTGCCCGCGACTGAAGATGGTCCTGTGGACAACAGTGAGTTGAGTTGGATTGGTTGCTTAACATTTATCCTTATAACTATATTATGGACAGGCACCAAGACTAACGTCTGACAATTTTACGTGCTGCCACACAGATTCAGTGGAGGGATCCTGGACTCCTATCTCAGCTGGTTACATTTTACAGAAAAAGAACCCAAACAGTAGGTGACACAGCAGCGCTGGACACATAACATTATATTTTTCACTGATTGTGGGTTTCGAACCGGGAGCTCTACCCTTTGCGCCAGTTCATCGCACGGCCGTGTGTAGAGCGGGCACGTTCATAGCTTATTTGTATTAATATACACCTGTTCGTCTACCTGTTATAAATCTATTGATACATACAGCTACGCTCGAAACATAATGTTACGACAAAAACACAGAAAGTAAGACAAACTTACAATAATTATTTACAAGCTACTCCAGTTAATCACATCCCTTAGTTATCACATGTGTGCATTTTAACTTTTCATTTATCTGAAAAAATGGTGTTTTTTTATTTATAGGCCCTATGCCTTTCACTATCTATCAATCAATCATTTAATCTATCTATCTATTTATTTATCTATCTATCTATCTATCTATCTATCTATCTATCTATCTATCTATCTATCTATCTATCTATCTACCTTCTGTCTATCCATTTATATCTATTTATACCTATCTATCCATCTATCTATCTATCTATCTATCTATCTATCTATCTATCTATCACAGAGACAGAGACAGAAACACAGAGAGAGACAGAGACAGAGACAGAGACAGAATACAGTCATGAAGGCTTTGACAGACAGAGACAGAGAGACATAATAGAAAGAAAGATGTAAAGAGACTGGTTATGGGTAGATTGTAAGACAGACCGAGACACACACACACATAGACAAGAACAGCCGTAGTGTGTACGTGTGCGTGTGTGTGTTATTGTTGATTTGCGTCACACTGACTAACATAGAGTCTAGAAGTGAGATCTTCACCCTGCAACACTGTTCCTTGTCCCCAGGGTGATGCTGTAAACTACCTGTACTACGTCTGTAGCGGCAGCATGGAGGTGTTAAAACAGGAGCAGGTCGTAGCCATTCTGGGTAGGTTGGATCAACCTCTTCTGCTACTACTACTACTACTACTACTACTACTACTACTACTACTACTACTACTACTACTACTACTACTACTACTACTACTACTACTACTACTACTACTACTACTACTACTACTACTACTACTACTACTACTACTACTACTACTACTACTACTACTACTATCACTACAATATTTACTTTTTCTGCGTCACACTTTATTAAGGCTGAGACTTACAGGTACGTCATATTAATTTTCCCATATTAACCTTTGTGTACTGAAACATCAGAACATTTTTTTACAGTTAATGTCCCTATTTTAAAAATGCATTTGGCTTAACGTGTTTTTTAAAAGCTAGTTAATTTAATGTTTTGGCTGAAATTTGAAAATGTCGTTGAGTCTTCAAAACTTGATTATAAACAACGAAGAAAAAAAAGAGACTCAAATAAATAAACCAAACTTGAGAATCTTTGAAAACCTTCGCGGTTGCTTCACGAGGACCTTAAATAAACAAGTTAACGCTCTGGGGCTTCTTATGTTTCATAAAGTCAATTATAGTTTGGAAATCATCAGAGGAAAGCGTGTATTTGGAAGGTGTTGGTGTGGTAACTTTATCTTGCAAATAGCTTTACAATCATCGTGAAGTTAATGATGCTCATTAGGTGCTCACGTCTTAATAGCTTCCATATTGTTTTCTACAGATTAACATAAGTAAAAATTATCAAACACGAAGATTGAATCGTCGGATGAAGTTGTTTGTTATTATTGACGTTTTTTCCCCCCACTTTGTTTTCTTTTCTGCTCTCCAATTTCAAATCAACCTATCCATCTATCCATCTACTCATTGTGGTACCTTTCCATCCATCCATCCATCCATCCATCTATCTATCTATCTATCTATCTATCTATCTATCTATCTATCTATCTATCTATCTATCTATCTATCTATCTATCTATCTATCTATCTATCTATCTATCTATCCATCTATCTATATCCACCCATAGGGCTATTGTGTAATCCAATTCATGTTGCACTCTTTTTAGCTCTAAGACTGTGGGAGACATTTTTTGGCATACCAATAGAGCCACCCCCCCCCCCCCCCCCCCCCTTCTCTCTCTCTCTCTCTCTCTCTCTCTCTCTCTCTCTCTCTCTCTCTCTCTCTCTCTCCCACTCTCTCTATCTCTCTCTCTCTTTCTGACTATCTATTCATACATTTATCTCTCTCGCCCACTCGTATTTACACGCACACACACACGCACGCACGCACAGACACTCATCTCGAAATCCGCTTACATCAACTGCTAAGTCTCTCTGCCTGCGCTTCCGCAGTATCAGCCGCAGTAGGAAGTAATTTTTTTTCATATCTCTTTTGAAGCCTTTTTTATTCTTAGCGCCGTGTCCGTGTGCCATTTTTTTTCTCCCGGCTCCCAAGTAGTTAGAGCAATCACGAACATGGTTGTGTTTTGATAAATAACATTTGCATAACCCAGCGCCCCGTCTCAGATCTGGGCTTCGAATGGTGGCACGCCACTGACATACCCCGAGCTGACTAGTTCCACCAGTTCCACTCACTCTCACACTCTCACTCTTCCCTCACCCAGCGAGATTACAGAGCAGCCCCACCTGTGCCTTCGTTTCTTCCTCAGCTCAAGCGCGGCAGATTCCAGTGTCACCTGTCGACTCTGGCCAGCTTCCGCAACCCTTCCTCCTCTCGCGCGTTTTTTCTCTAAAGAGCCGTTTCCATTATCGGTAACGTCATAGGAGTCTAACAGCTTGTTTCCATGGCTTCCGGCAACACCGACGTCATGAACCGATGGTTTGTTTGTGTCAGGCCTCTTCGTGATAAAAGTAGGCGTCGACAGCTTGGCGGTTGCATCGTCTGCGTTAACTTTGTTGTCGTTTTGATTTAAATGATGAAAAGTTTGACTTCATTAGAAAATAGTATATAAACACATACAAACAAAACAAAACGTCCAATAATCTTGGCATGAGGCAAACAACTAAGTGGCTACAAAAGGAAACAGTGTTGGTATTAGTTTAAGTCTAGTTTAAGCCTCTTGGTTCCCTTTGTTGTCGTTTTGATTTAAATGATGAAAAGTTTGACTTCATTAGAAAATAGTATATAAAGACATAAAATTCGGTTTGGCCGGTCCTCTTCAGCTCGGCCAATGTACTCAAGCGGTTTTTATCTCGGCGACGCCAAGTCTACTTAGGACGACCGACCTTGCGTTTACTTTGGGGGTTCTATTCCAGGCCTTGCCCTGTGATGTTGGATACAGGCTTTCGAAGCCTCTGGCCTACCCAGCCCCATTTGCGTTTTCCGATCTCCATATCGATGGGGGTTTGCTTCGTTCTGTCCCACACTTTTTTGTGCGGGATAACTTCTAGCCACCCAACGTTAAGGATTTTTTAGGCATTTGCTGATGAATGATTGCTGTTTATGGCTGTTGGTCTTGGTAACGTGCTATTTTTCTGAGCCATAGAGCAAGACCGACTTTACTTTGGTATTTAAGACCTGGATCCTGTTTCGTACCGACATGGCTGTAGACCTCCGGTCAGATTTTAGGGTATTGAAAGCGTATCGGTCCTTATTGATTCGGCATCTGATGTCCTCGCCAACCCCGATATTTTATATGACGTCCAGTTTACCCGGCTTCTTTTGACACACGATATAGATTCTCTTGTGCATCTTGTAGTCTTTGTGAGATAAGGGTTATGCCGTCTCTGCAAAATCAAGATCCTTCAGCTGCCTCATGAGGGTTCACTAGATATCCGTCCTTTGGCCTGTAGCTGACTTTCGCATAACCCAGTCAACCACCATAAGGAAGATCGTCGTCGAGAGCAAAATTAATAACCCTGGCGGACGCCTGTTTTATGTTGAAGGGTTCCGTTAGCTTCCCATCGTGGATGACTTGACCATTTTTTTCTTTATAAAGTTGTTGAATTATATTGACGAACTTTGGTGGAAAGCCGTAGTGGCACACCAGTCTCCAGATAGCATCTGCATAAGCGCAGTTGAATGCCTTTTGAAATTCAACAAACACTGCATATAGGGGGGTCTGGCACTCCAGTGACTGTTCCTTATGATGCCCATGGTAGCTATGTGGTCTGTGTACAAACGATCTTGTCGGAAGCCTGCCTGCTCGTCACAGTGTCTGGTGGGCAAGGCGTTCAAAAATAGAAGGCAATGTCACCAAAGTATACATAAATTTGCAGCAAGAATCAGAGTTAGGTATATTTTTGAACATCTTGGCATCGCGCTGCGCATCTATTATTTAACATCAATAGATTAAATTAATATCCGATTATTTGTTAATTAAAACAAAAATAATGCGCACATAGATAGGACAGTTTACATTGTGCAGTGTAGGCTGATTGTGAAGGCTGAAAAATACTCTCTGTTAGGCATTTCCTTGAAGTGCTTGGCTGACAAATCGTACTTTCTCAGTCAAGGCAAGTCGTGTGTAAAGCCCTCCGCCAGGAGCTTTCATTTTTTGTGAAGGCCGATGGCAGAGTGGTTAAGCACACTGGTCTTCGCCTTGGCAAGGCGAATTGGTGCCGAGTTCGAATCCCGTCCATGTCATCAGTCTAAAATATTTCTCTCACTACTTGTCTTATCTGTTGGTCTCAAGCTAGATCTAGGTTTGTGGCTGTCCCTTCTAACCTTTTGGTAGTAAGGAGACACACTGAACTTGTTCCTCAGCTCCATTTTGAAATGCTCTGATTTCTGCTTCTGCTTCGAAACTGTACATTATACATGTGTGATGGTCGTCCGGTCCTGTCGTTGAAAGCCTTGAGCTTGGTCTTAAGTACTGCAACAACAAGGAGATAATCTGATGCTGCGCCTGCGCCGCGTTTCACTGTAACGTCGTGCAAGCTCTGTATCAATTTTTTGCTGATTGTGATGTAGTCTATTTGATTTTCGGTCTTGCCCTCGGGGGAAATCCATGTAGTTTTATTGATGGTCCTGTGCGGGAACAAAGTGCCTCCGATTACCAGGTCATTAAAGGAGCAAAACTCAATGAAGAATTATCGTTTTCCGGTGCCGTGGATTCCCATGATGTGCTCCGTGTTTGTGTTGTCTGTGCCTTCAGGTCTCCCAACAATATTTTCAGGTTCCTCTTTGGGATTTTGTCGATGTCAATCACTGTCTGGACGTGTTCATAAAATTTCAATGTCTTCGATCTCTGCTAGATTTGTGGGAGCATAGCACTGGATAATGGCGACTCTTTTGCCCTTCGAGTTAAATTTTGCAGTGTGAATTCTTTGTGTGCATGTTCCTAGAACAATTGTGTCCGTGTTGTCTCGGGTGTCATAGTAATGCGACTCCAAGTGCGTGTGCTTAACCCTCTTCGTTTCTATAATGGCTAATGGTGTTTCCACCGGCTAGTCTCGTTATTCCCGCCCCTTTCCATCTCGTCTCACAGAGGCCCAATATCTTCAAGTCGTACCAGTTCATTTCCAGACATACTTGTGCGGTTATTCCAGTTTCATTCAGGGTTCTGATGTTCCAGATCCCTGTCCTGGTCTTAGTTGTCGGCACACCGGCTTCCCTTGGGCTTTCACCGGTGCACGTCATGGGCTCCACAGGAAAGGACTCCCCCTCAACCTAGCAGGTTTTTTTAATATCTGTTTTCGGTTTCAGTAACAGTGTTTTTTATGAGACGGTGTCGTTGGCCCCCTGCCCGGTCCCAACCTGGAGGGCCAGTTAGTGCTCTTTCGGTCTGTCTGGCTTGGGTGACCTTACCATGAGAAGAATCTCTAGCCAGCATAGTTCTACAGGTCATTGAGACGCGCAAGCCTCCCAACCAGCGACAAGATGTCACTCTTTGGGGAAGATTCAGGTCATTAAAACATTAAAATACACCCATTTCATTATCACACTTTTGTGTTTTGTAAAAGGAACAAATTCTTCGCTTGCAATCATTTTAAAGATTTAAAAGTAACAAAACTTAGAAAAATGATGCTTTAGAGTAGAAGGTATTCCTCAAAGCTGATGCAACGTCTGAGACCCCGGTACAATAATAATATTCTAAACGTAAAAATGTATGATAGATTTGAAAACTGTAACCCATTGCAAGGGTCTTAGCGATTTAATCTGTAACATGGTTTTATGGAACTTGGTTAAGAAATTATCAAAATAGTAATTTTTTAAATATCACAGCGAAACTTTGATTATATACAACGACACACTTACTTACCATCTTTTTTTAAATGAGTTTCAATCTGAGTGTTTTCCATTTGTGTCAGACCATAGCTTCGAGTTGAATGTTTACCAAGACAAACTTGCTCCACATACTCTCTAGAAAAGCCATGCCCTCTTGCGGCAGACAGAGAGTTTTCAGTCAAAGGGAAGGGAGAAAACCATCGACACATAACCGGAAAGGCTGAAGGTAAAGAACTAGGGTGGTCAGGAAACTGTGAGTACCGCGATTTCTCTGAAGTAAACTTTTCCTTGCGTTGTTCTTCTTCTTGCCGCCTCCACGATCTAGGAATCTGATGAGAAAGGGAGTGAGAAGGATAGGGTATCTTTAATTTACATGTATAATAAAATCACGAGAAGGGGCAAATAATTATTATAGACTCTATATTTTTCCCTAATTCTTCGCGATTGGCTTTTATGACTCCGAAAAGGATTTGTTGGGAAATGTAGAAGGCAAAACCACATGCGGAATATTATTCGTAAAGTTGTAAGGGTAGCAGATGGGTATCTACATAACTCAGGTATTCGCCCCAACTTCGGAAAGCTTAGAGAAAGAAATTGGTAATTGTTTGAATACCTAGAGCGGGTAAAAATCTTTGCAAATCACAAGAGGTAAAGATCGTTATGAGGAATTTCAATGCAAAGGTAGGTTTTGAAAAAGTTGAAGATGTAGTCGGAGGATTATGGTTTGGGCAGGAAAAACGAAAGTTTAGAGATGCTTGAGGAATGGGCATACGTCAATCATATGTTTATTGAAAAAACTTCTTTCTCTTAACCTCTGAGAAGGTTGCGAACCTCGAAAATCTGTCTCCAAGGAGACAGCACGCGTAAACAGATAGAAATGCACTTACCACCGTCAAGACATATCCTGAGTAAACTGTCAAAAAATAAACATTAAATTGAAAAAGACAAAAGCATCGAAAAGAATTCCCAGACTAGACGCAGCGATGCTGAAGAAAGACCCTCAAAAAAATTGAGCAAAATTTACAGCCATTTGTTCTAATAACTTTGACGTTTTATCATTATGAAACAATAGAAAACAGTGGGAAACACTGAAAACATCTATTTTGGAACCGGCACAAGAATCATTCTCTGTAATCACTCGAGTGCACAATAGTTCAAGAGACCTGGCTAGAAGAACAATGTTCAGAAATTAAAAGCAGTCATCATGATAAAGATATGCACAAAAAGATAGAGGAAGCTAGTGAAAAAAAATAATCTGCGGCTACAGGATGTATAAAGTCAAAAGATGAAAAGATTCTTGTGGAAGAAGAATACACTAGTGATAGGTGGTCATAGATGAACTATACGATCATGAACGAAATGAAGAATTAGCTGTTCGATGTTAGATGGCCTACCAATTGTACATGCAAAAGTAAAAACGCGATGTTGATAATGGTCTAGGAAAAGTCACTGGTGCGGATGGCATATCAGTATAGATGTTAAATGCTCTAGATGAAGTATGAGTGAAGAGTTAAAATAGTATTGAACAAAATTTATGACACTGGAAACATCCCACATGATTTGAAAAAGTATGTCTACATAACTGTACACAAAAAGGCAGGAACCACAGAATGTGAATTACACAGAACGACAAGTGTAACGAGCCACATCACGAGAATTATGTTGCGGGTGATAATATTGATAAGGGCCCGAAACAAAACAAAAGCAGAAACTGCCCCAGAACAGTGTGTCTTTGTCGAGGGAAAAAGAACAAATAATGCCGTCTATATGATAAGAACAATAATAATACGAGAGGGCAATACAGAAAGATATATATCTCTGTTTGATTGACTATACAAAAGCGTTTGATAAGGTGAGACATGAAAACATCATGCAATTGAAAGAGAGCTTATATATATATATATTAACGGAAAGGCTCTAAGGGTAATCAACAACATCAGGTACGCTGACGACACTGTCCTCATAGCAGAGACTGAAGAAACTTTCAGGGGTTATTGAATATCATCGTGAAAGAAAACTATGACGTGACTTAGCTTAAACGAACAGTAGACATTGACGGTGTCCAGGCAAAAAGTTATTCCTACATGCAAATTAAAAGTAGGGATTTATGAGTTACGCCAGATGGAAAATTCAAATACTTAGGAGCGATGATAACAGAACACGGTAAAAACGGAACAGAAATAAAGACAAGAACAGGAAAAGCCAACACGAACCTTTCAGGAAATAAAACATATTCTGACTAATAGGAAGTTAGACCACAACGAGTGCACAGGTGCTATATACATACAGTTCTTATGTACGGATCGAGACCTCGACATTAAATGAAAAGCTGGAGAAACGTATCCCAGCAACTGAGGTGTGGTTCATCCGAGGAATGCTCAAAGTCTCATGGACAACGAGAAAAACAAACGAAAGTGTCCAATGAAAAGCAGGCACTGGATTAAATCTCCACAATAAAATCAGAATACAGCAAGTAAAATTAGTTGGCCATGCCATGCACAGACATAGTATAGAACATGTTATTACAACTGGTAAAATGAACGGAAAGAGAGCGAGAGGAAGACAGGGAGAGAAGATCTGGGACGGGCTAGGAATATGGATCGGTGGAATCAAAGGGATCGACCTGATTGTGAAATGCGAAGACAGGGAGATGTGGAGGGACATGGTCACCAACGCCAACCGGCACGGTACTACATGATGATGATGATGATGATGATTATGATGATTATGATGATGATGATGATGATGATGATGATGATGATGATGATGATGATGATGATGATGATGATGATGATAAATAGTAGACATTGTCGTTGTCCAGGCAAAAAGTTATTCCTACATGCAAATTAAAAGTTGGGATTTATGTGTTATTCCAGATGTAAAATTTCAAATACTTATTTGCTATGATAACAGTAAACGGTAAATTCGAAACAGAAATAAAGACAAGTATAGGAAAAGTCAAACTAACCTTTCAGGAATTTAAACATATTCTGACTAATAGCAAATTAGACCACAACGAGTGCTCAGGTGCTATGTACATCCAGTTCTTATGTACGGATTCGAGACTTGGACATTAAATTAATAGCTGGAGATACGTTTTTTATTTTGCAACTGAGTTGTGGTTCATCCGATGAATGCTCAAAGTCTCATGGACAACTAGAAAAATAAACTAAAGTGTCTTAAGATAAGCAGGCACTGGATTAAATCTCTCAATAAAATCAGTATACATCAATCAAAATTTGTTGGCCATGTCATGCTCAGACATAGTTTAGAACATGTTATTACAACTGGTAATATGAATGTAAAGATATCGAGAGGAAGACAGTGAGATTAAGTTCTGTGACGGGTTTGTAAGATGGTTTTGTGGAATCAAATGGATCGACCTGATTGTTAAATGCTATGACATTGAGATGTGGAGGGACATGGTCTCCAACGCCAATTTGGCACGGTACTACATGATGATGATGATGATGATGATGATGATGATGATGATGATCATGATGATGATGCATTAGAAGGGTATAGGGCGAAATCCAGAGAAACATTAGGATAGGATACGCCACATCTTAGAAACATCTTGATATGGACAAGTTTCAGTTATCGAATGCGAGTTGACGGAGCTGAAACAAATGACAACACAATGATCATCAATCTGGTGAATCTTTTGGCCGAGCGCCCAATTGCCTGTTTTAAGGTGGGTAAAACATTTTATTAACTGCACTGCTTACTTACTTGAAAATGTCTCTCTTTTCTCTCTTTCACCATCTCCCTCTATCTCTCCCTTTCTCTCTCTCTCTACCACTCTCTCTCTCTCTCTCTCTCTCTCTCTCTCTCTCTCTCTCTCTCTCTCTCTCTCTCTCTCTCTCTCTCTCTCTCTCTCTCTCTCTCTCTCTCTCTCTCTCTCTCCGCCTCTATCTCTTTTTCTATTTCTCTCTCTTTCTCTCTCTCTCTCTGCCTCTCTCTCTCAATCATTTTTCCTTTTATCTCTTTCCGCCTCTCTCTCTATGTCTCTCCCGCTCTCTATCTTTCTCTCTTTCATACACATATACACATATATACACATACTTGAATCGGAAGTGAGGTAGGATGGGACAAAATGCGTCATTCCTTTTAAACCTCAACAAACATCCTTCTGTACCACAAGATTTTTATAATTAAGGCGATGGTCAAGGAGGTAAATTGCTGGAAGATGAAAGATGATTCTAAGCTCATTATGATGCGGTATTTAAGGGATGCACACTGTTATTGGGGTTGTAGTTGAAATAATTAGCTGTGTTAGAAAAAAAAACTTTGACCTCAGCAAATTATTTTTCAGAGGTATTAAAAGCCTGTGTTTATTGGTAATCTTTCAAAATAAGATTTGAATAAACATTCCTTATATATGGAAGATTTTACGTTTCTTATTGTAATCCTTTTTTTAAATTATTATTTGTTGATGTGTTGGTGAAAATTTAACCAAGTCTTAATAAATGCGTCAGAGAAGACCCCAATGTCAACCGCCATTGGAAATTCCTTATCAATTATACGTATGAGGGGGTTAATGAGGGGGTTTTGTTTTGTTTTGTTTTTCTTCTAACTCGTCCTTGTTTGAACAACCAGCCAAAGAGCGACAAGGAATCTTCATCATATATTTTTTGGCATAACATACGTGAAAGATTTCTACGAATGTTGGCAATCGTAAAAGATTGGGTGTTAGATTTACGTACTGACCTAAAAGACCTTTTTCATTATGTACTTACGTTTGGATTTTAAAGTAACAAAGAAAAGAAACGTGCCTTTTTTTCTCGAAATAATCATTTGGTTTTTGTTAGATTCAGCTAAAAGTCAAAATGATTATTTCGGATAAAAAAGGAAAAAACTATGACCTGTCCCAGGAACTAAATACCCCTGTATTAAAAAAAAAAAACAACAGCTGTGCTCAAGCTTAATTGTATTTGTTAAAATGTACAAGATAATAACAATAAAGCACTTTTTTGCATTACAATGAACAATTTAGTGTGTGACAAAAATCTATAGTAATAAATAAACCATTTGTTGGTTGTTGTTTTTTAAATAATAAATTATTCTTTAGTTCTCTCTATTTTCCTTTTTCTTGTTGTACGGTGCTTTGAAATAAAAAAAAATGTATGTTGTCAACCTTCAGATGAAGAGATAAATTAGGGACATGGGTTATGTGTGTTTGTGTGTGTGTGTGTATGTTTATGTGCATGTACAAGTGAGTTTTGTTTTGTTTGTTTATTTGTTTTAAATAGAGCATTGCGGTGTCGCACACCTAAAGTTTTTATAGATCTCTTATCTCTTTCAGCACCATACGTTTGTAATTGGCCAAACTGTGACCAATTTTCCAATTAGGTCTAGGTTTACCACGATGCCACGAAACCGCTGTTCCGGATCAATTGGACGCTCGAGAGCCGATGCAAAGCGAATGCGTAAACAATATTGAAAACAGGTGCAAAGTGGGACAGTTCCTGTTCAATCCCAATTGTCAGATTAAGAGCACACGCAGTTGCTAGTCTAGAACGTCTTTCACCATCCCTTTCTTGTTTACAGTCACCTAATCTGTAGCCACCAAACCCATAAATCCAAGAACTTCTTCAGCCCCGACAACTAATACCATCGGCGTTCTCATACTGTGGTTCACTTTAAGAACACATGCTCTGTTGGTGAAATGACTTTCATCTTCAATATATCAGGCTGTGAAAATCCAAGCAGAATCCAAAACCATTTGTTGTGCAAATGGCAAGCACAGTCTAGACCCTTATCCAACATTACCTGCACCTTTTAAAGAGATGTTTAACTGTGACTTTGCAGAGTAGGAGCAATTCCTAAAGGAGATTAGTATGATTATTCTATATCTATAACACACAGAATTGTACATGGCATACTGCTTAACAACGTGACGTCATACACCGTTATTTTGTTACTATCCGCACTTCTAGGACTATAGCTTTAGGAACAATTATACGTTCAACTGCTGCCGTAGTCTTTCTAAGAAGGCGTTAACCAAGTCTATATCTAGATCGAATTAAACGGTACATAAATTATGCGTTATAGCATGTTCCCTGGTTTCATAACGAACTTTAAAGACCTGGACACTTTTTCAAATAGTTTGTAAAAAACTGAACTTACAGCTGGAACGGGAAAACATACATTGTTAGCGGTGAGATGCAGAGAAAAAGAATCCACCTCGAGCGCGTGTGGCTGAAGGTTATATACAGCGGATGCATTAGTTTTTGCATGACGAAACTTGTGCCCACACATCAATATAGTTAACCTGGTGAGTTCAGTTTCAGTCATTGTTTCAATCCACATGGCAGCTGACGTTTATTATTAACACCGAGGTTTAGATTTAGATTTTTTTTTTTTAAATACAGATCAGGGCCTTTGGTTTTCCATCAGAATTTCGGAACTTTTCTACAATGGGAGCTAAGTGCAAAGAGGAAAAGAATCTAGATCAATGGCTGTAAGAAAATTGTCGCAGTAGCTTACGACTAGTAGCAACTTATTAAGAATGATAAGATTTAGGACGAGTTGTAAGCTACAACGATGTTGTAGGCCTACTTACGGCCCTTAGTCTAGATTTCTAGATATATCTAGCTTCAAGTCTCCCCGACTGTCGACAGTTGAACTGACTTCCTATCTTGATTGGTAAAAGCTTGGTTTCACGTCACCTAGATATGAACAAGTCGTATGCGGCAATGTGCCCCCAGACCAGGATACACGGAACTTGCTCGATGACACGCTGATACCCATTCAGCAGGTAAGACAATTTACAGCTGCCAGTGCGGAAATATGATCGGTGATTGATTGCATTTTTCAAAATGTAAGTGTCGGCGTATTTATTTTCATAATATGCATCTAGGAATTGTAAAACATTATTATACTAGACGCTCGGAAATTAAAAGGGAACACATTAAGATGTACGTTGTAGTCGATCCTAGAATGAAGCCTTGATCTCGAAAAGATTTACAGCTTCTTTGCTCTCTTTAAAACAAATGAAACTGGGCCTTGTCCTCACGGTATTGTATGTTTGACAAATTAAAAAAAAATTAACTGATGTTAAAAAAAAAAACCAGAGAATGTGCGCCCAGACTAGGGATTGATCAACAATTACATGTAATGTACAGATCTAGATCTATATTAGATTCAAATATGGTACCCGCGTACTCTTTGTCCCGATCAAGGCCAATCTAGGATCAAGATTATAGCTCTAAATCCTGGCAAATGTCTAGATTCTAGTTAAAAACAATATCATTAATGATAGTTTAGTAGGCCCAATAATTTTAATATAGGCCTACATGTTAATTTAGAATGTTAAAAACAGATATATCAGTTCGGAATTTTTCTGCAATTATTTAGTTTTCTCACAATCCTTCATGTTTATGCTAAAAACCAGTTGAAAAAAACATCCTTTGATTGAAACGTCTGTTGTTGTTTTTTTTTAATTGATATAGTTTTTATTTAACTTTTAGTGTAATGGTATGCTAAAACAATAAGGCTTAGGATAATCATAGTCCATGAATTGTGATCACAGAAATCTTTTATAATTGTCTATACGAGCGTACATGTATTAGAACTCTGTGATTGTGACTGACTACTCGTCCATACCAAACGCAATCTTATTTCGCAGAAGAGTTTCACATCCAAAACGTGATCGGCGTCTTATTTTCTGTTATCTGAAAATGGCACCGGATGCCTTGCTATGGAGTTGGGAGGAAATCTGCATTGTCTGGTTAATTTTACGTCCACGTTTGTACTAAACGGAATATTTAATAGTAATAATTTTGTTTAAGTACAAATGGGTTTACTTTACATCTGAATTGATGTGTGGTCGTTTTTTGAATTTTGAACGCCTCATATTATCTCTACCGTGTTAGGAATATGCATTATTTTAAGTGCATGTATTATTATAAAAATCAATTCCAATTGTATCGAACTGATTTTTTTTAAAATATTTTCATATAAGAACGTTTTTGTTTGAATCATCGTAGTAATTATGTTAATCATGCACAACATCTCTCTTCCAAAACTCTTTAAAAAATTTCGAATCAAAACAGTTCATCCCTCTAAACACGCATTTTCGCAAAGCACACGCTGCAAGTAAGTTAAAACTGACCCTCAAAATAATTTGACCGATTAGTTTATATTGACTCAGAGAAGATTGAAATGGAACTTGAACTGGTTTATTTAGAATAAAGAGCCAACTTCAAACATTTGCCCTGCTAATGTTGCTCACACAACTGTAGATTTGGAGAGGCGGACTGTTTTTAAACTGAATGTACTCACTTTATAGGTAGGTGGGTAGGCAGGTAGGAATACACAGCCTTATAAAAAATTGAAGGAATAAAAAACACTATTTTTTCAGTGACGGATAACAAGTACTTGCTTTTTTTTCTTTTTTTCAATATAAATTGGGTATTTTTTATGTGTAAACGTATTATTGCTAGAGATATCAACATAAAGTGTGAGAAATAAAAGAGGAATCGGTTTTTCATAATGATAGCATGGCAAAACAAGTGTGTGTCAATAGCTGCTCCAAAGGTTAGTGATTTGAACCCAGAGTGTGATTTCCTTGTTTAAAATCTTTGCTTAATCACCCGTCTCCTAATAAGATTTACCGGGAAACTTAAAGGACGCAACGTTTATCAAAAACTACTTTTTTATATAAACTTAATGAAAAGGAGTTATTATAGTTTATGAAAAAAAAAAAACGTTCACGAACCTGTAGAACGTGGCACGAGTGAGGGGCCTTGCTGGTGGAAGGATCAGTGGGATGGTGTGTGTTCTCCGCGGACCACGGGCTGTTATGCTCAAACTGCTGAAGGGTCAGTTGCTCTCGCCTCCTGGCGTCTGCATCAAACTCCTCGGGATGGGAAAACAGTCGGTTCCTTTGCATTGGATCCTCATCGTTATCCCCAACAGCGTGTTGATGAAGTCCCCGAGAAGCGGGTGCAAAACTTGTGGATTTGGTACAGCTTAGTTCCTCAAAACCTGAAACTTGAGGCTGTGTTTTTTCTTGTGTTGTCGCCAGATGAGAAGGCAAGCTAGATCTAGGATAGTCTTGTGATGGGAACACAATATGAGAAGGGTATTGTAACGAGTGTCTGAAAGAGGCTATGGGGACACTACCGATTTCTCCCATGCGACTCTGCTCCATTTCTATAGACCTGCTTGTCTCTGGATATTTGTAGGGAGAGTCCCGAGTTTGGCTTAACAGGAACGAAGAAATCCGGTTTACAGTGCTATCCATCATAATTCTTGGTTAATAAGTTACCTTCCTACAGGTGGAGACAAAATATTCACTGAGAAAAACATGAAAAAAAAAAAGACAACAACACAAAAAACAACACAGTAAGAACCTATATCAATAAATTGAACTGGCATATTTAAGACCCTTGTTCTTTATTATAGAGAGCCGCAGTTATGTGTATATTGGTTTTTACACTCTTAATACCACTGCAAATTTTAAAAAAAAAGACAGAGAGGCAAACAAACGAGGAAAAAAATGAAACAAATAATAAAAATCAATATGGACGAATTGGTCCAAACATCAAACTTGCGCATAATTATTGCTTAATCTTTTGTGCAGTTTTTTTTTTATCTTGGATGGATTATTACCGATTGGAAACTTTGGGTTGTTTTTGGTGATTATCCAATAAAAAGTAAAAAAAAAGTAAAGTTTAAATCTGTATATAAAATATATGTTGATTTTTTTTAAATTTTCTTTTTTTTTTTTTTTTTTTTTTTTTTGAGGGGGGGGGGATAACCCAAATTCACCCTTTCAACCCAGTTTACGTCAAGACAGGATAATTATTTTGTATACGTCGAGCCGCTATTTTTGTATGTTTGCCATGCTTACGTGAGCGTTGATTAGATTAAGGTGTAACGGAGAATCCAACTGGACGCATTATAATAACGTTGCACATGTATTAGGTTGTCGTTTGAGGTTCAGCATGCGTCATGCGGCGCCTTCAGGTGGTAGCTAAAACTAATGCCGCTTTTGAAACAAGTCATAACATCTCCTGGTGTCGTATTCACGTGGTGTAGTTAACTACCTCAGAAAAACTGACTCAGTTAAAACACTCAATATTTGACGTATACGAAGTCGGTATTCTTGAAACTTTTTTACGCAGACTAGCTGCGTCTATAAAAAAAGGAGGGAATCTGAAAGTGCAGAGGCCATTTTGAAAATTTTCGGGAACTTACCAAAACCCAAGTTCATTATTAATTTCTGTATCCATATGAATTACTGAGAAAATTCTTTAACGTGGCATTATTTTTCTTCCGAGACCGCAATAGTGGTCTGTCCAGCCCAGCGTCTGTGCAAGCGTGAGGATGGCACTTTCATCTTGCTCTTTCTTTGCCGTGTCTCGATCTCTAGATCTAAGTAATGGAGGGTAGATGCAGCAGCGTCGGTTGGTTCAGGACACGCATGCCAGTGTCCAGTGCCATCAATGTTTTCGACGTAGCAGTAATGTCCAACGTTAAGCCCAAATATCTTAGCATACCCATAGGTTTTAAGTAATTCAATTAACGAATACCCCCCTCCCCCCAAATCAAATTAAGTTAATGTTTCGGATTTTTGCGATATAGTTTGTGCTGTATAGCTTTATAGCTATATATCGACTTATTAAGAAAAATTAATACTAACCTATCCCTGGCTTCTTAAACATTTAAAACAAGCCATGATTGGTGTCTAGAAGGACCACGATTGTAGTCTTCCTAGAGTGGTGTCTAGAAGAACCACGATTGTGGTCTCCCTAAACTGGAGTCTAAATGGACTGTGATTGTGGTCTCCCTAGACTGGAGTCTAAATGGACAGCGATTGTGGACTCCCTAGAATCTACCTTTTTCTGTTGTACACCTCGTTTGTGAAAAATCATAAAAGTGCGTGAATGCACCATTAGAATTGCCGAAATGGTGAAATTAAGCAGCTGTAAGAGTACAAAATGACTTACGTCTTACTAAAACGGCACAAAGGCAATTATATTTTGTAGGAACATATATAAACCTACGTCGATATTTAGTCCACTGAATATGTTGTAAACTAAAATTAATCAAGTCTCCGGGTCCAAGTTACTTCCGACTTGTGTGCCTCTGCCTACTTAAAAATACGGCTCCCGATTAATTTTGGAAAATCATAAGTGCATGACTAAGGATTAAAACTGATGCCCAAAAAGTTTCAAATTATGGAAATTCGCTAAGTTCGTTCATTTTGAAAATTCCCGCTTCGATGCTGAAACCACGTATTAACCTGAGAAATAAATACGTTGGTTTTTACAGAAAACCCTATAATCTAAAATTTGTGCGGTGATTATAAGCATTATAAACATAATGTTTTTTACAAAATCGGTGAATTCCCCTGTATATGTAATGTACCATAACCAACACAGTGGGTTTCAGTTCCAGTATAATTGTCATCGCCTGAGGGAAAAATCGAGTGCTTAAGTTTGTCGTAGACATTTCTGGAGAGTAATATACAGGACTATGTATTAAGTGTTTAATTGTGTACATGAAAATTTAAAAAGACAATTATTCGATGGAGATAAGATGAAGCGATAGCTTTCAGCTGTCTTGTAATCTGATAAAATAATATTCTCAATGAGGGAGAAACTGCATTACTATTTAGTTTTAGGATGAAAGAAAAAATAAATGAAAAATTTTAATGCTGATCTTTACATACGTATATTTAATAATAAGAATGATGATGATGATGATGATGATGATGATGATGATGATGATGATGATGATGATGATGATGATGATGATGATGATGATGATGATGATGGTGATGATGATGATGATGATGATGATGATGATGATGATGATGATGATGATGATAATGATAATATTGAATTATGATATTATATTTCGACCTATTAAGAAATACTAAACTACTAACCTATCCCTGGCATCTTAAACATTAAAAAAAAACAAGCCATTAGAGAAAATAATAATTATTGCTGTATTGAAGGGCAGCCCGCTTTCATCGTGACACGTAAAGTAGACCTATCCATTCCATATAATTTGATGGCTTCAATGATTTTGCTCATTTTTGCTATTGGTTATAATTATTCAATATTGGACAAGCTAGTGGTCAGGCAAAATCAACTCTATCAAATTTAATGTACTTTATAGGGTGGTGCGGTAAACTTACTGTTCCTGTGATCTCTTTCTTTTAGACTGGTGTCTAGAAGGACCGTGATTGTGGTCTCCCTAGACGGGTGTCTAAAAGGACCGTGATTGTGGTCTCCCTAGACTAGAGTCTAAATGGACAGCGATTGTGGACTCCCTAGAATCTACCTTTTTCTGTTGTACACCTCGATTGTGAAAAATCATAAAATTGCGTGAATGCACCATTAGATTTGCCCAAATGGTGAAATTAAGCAGCTGTAAGAGTACAAAATGACTTACTTCTTACTAAAACGGCACAAAGGCAATTATATTTTGAAGGAACATAATACTTCTAGCCCCTAATCCTGCCTTGGAGCATGTATAAACCTACGTCGAATTTAGTCCCCTGAATATGTTGTAAACTAAAATTAATCAAGTCTTCAGGTGCAAGCTACTTCCGACTTGTAGACCTCTGCCTACTTATAAATACGGCTTCCGATTCATTTGGGAAAATCATAGTTGCATGACTAAGGATTAAAACTGATGCCCTACAAGTTTCAAATTATGGAAATTCGCTAAGTTCGTTCATTTTGAAAATTCCCGCTTCGATGCTGAAACCACGTATTAACCTGAGAAATAAATACGTTGGTTTTTACAGAAAACCCTATGATCTAAAATTTGTGCGGTGATTATAAGCATTATAAACATAATGTTTTTAACAAAATCGGCGAATTCCCCTGTATATGTAATGTACCATAACCAACACAGTGGGTTTCAGTTCCAGTATAATTGTCATCGCCTGAGGAAAAAACCGAGTGCTTAAGTTTGTCGTAGACATTTCTGGAGAGTAATATACATGACTCTGTGTATTATGTGTTTAATTGTGTACATGAAAATTTAAAAAGAAAATTATTCGATGGAGATAAGATGAAGCGATAGCTTTCAGCTGTCTTGTAATCTGATAAAATAATATTCTCAATGAGGGAGAAACTGCATTACTATTTAGTTTTAGGATGAAAGAAAAAATACATGAAAAATTTTAATGCTGATCTTTACATACGTATATTTAATAATATGATGATGATGATGATGATGATGATGATGATGATGATGATGATGATGATGATGATGATGATGATGATGATGATGATGATGATGATGATGATGATGATGATGATGATGATGATGATGATGATGATGATGATGATGATGATGATGATGATGATGATGATGATGA
>RQTK01000960.1:74829-88934 GCA_003991915.1 Elysia chlorotica
CTACTACTACTACTACTACTACTACTACTACTACTACTACTACTACTACTACTACTACTACTACTACTAGTAGTAGTAGTAGTAGTAATACTGGTATCTTTTAACCTCTTGTTGTGTTTGATTTTTATATTGTTTTCTTCATTTGCTAAGTTGTTTCTAAGCCCTTGCACCCCAATTCTTTCCGCCCACCCTCGTTCATCCACAGACAACGCGAGTCCCCAAGCTGATATGCCGCGAAGGAGTGCCGCCATTTTACTAATCTATCTAGTGCTATAATTAGACACCTGTGGTCTGAGCTTTGATTTTTGTGCCCCGATATGGTGGATGTAAATTATCGTAGTAACGTCCCTTTGGAGTAGCATCTCTGATTACCCAGGTTCCAAACGATTTTCTGTGACCAGCAGACAGAATTACTATTCATTGGCACCAGGATAATGGCATCCAGTATCACTTATCTGAAAAACTGCATTGCATCCCGACTTGGGGTGAGGACGTGAAGAAGGTAATAATTACTTTAAAAACATTGTAGATCTAAAGTGATTTCTAAATCTAATCTAGAATCTAGGTCTAGATTTATCTAGATCTAGAATTCTAGATTTCTGGATACCGACTAGATCTAGACTTGAGATCTAGATCTAGATTCTTAGATATCTAGTATCTAGATCTAGATTAGATTTAGATCTACATAGCTACATCTACTTCTAGATATAGATCTATATATTTAGATTCTCGTACTGAGTCTACCAGATTCTAGACTGGATCCTAGAGATTAGTCAACATTTAGAATCTAGATTTAGATCTAGATCTAGATCTAGATTGAGAGATCTTCTAGTTCTAGCTCTGGAGATTCTAAGTTCCAAAGACAGGTATAATACGCACTAGCTAGATCTAGTGTTTTTGGCTCTTTATGGTAGATCTAAATAGACTAGTTTTTTGTCCAAATTTTGCTATACTCACTACATAATCTATAGGCTGGATCTATGTGCCATAATATTGCGTAGCACAATTTGGGTTGGACAAAAACACGAGTGCGTATAGAGTCAGCCTCCAAAGAGGTCAGAACTGGGGTTCGGGGCCCCACCTTAAGTTCTGCTCTGATTTTACTTATGGGCACTTAATTTGAAAAAACTGGATGGATACTAGGGGGCGTTGAATAGAGTTGAGTTTGTTTTACAGTATGTCACTATTGTCAACACAGTAATTGCAGCATTGCTATATATATTTTTAGAGGCCGTAAATACTAGAGCTACGAGTATGAAGCGGAAGTTCACAACTTGGCGTAAGGTTTCTTATTCTCGTGGACAGTCTTAAGCTACATTGGTGTTGTAATTATGGCCCCTGATCTAGTTAAAGAACATTTACATAGTGACTGATATACAATCATTAAATATAAATGTAATTTTAATTTTCAGCATTTGAGGCCCCTCAGAGAGATTTACAAGACACCAGACTTATTATAATAGATATTTGCTATTTAAGCCCTCTTGTATACACAATCAATAAACTGTAACAAGGATGCCTTACTGTAAATAAACTGTAAAGACCTTCAGTTACAATTTAATTTTAAAGTCTAAATTTGATATCATGGGTGTCATTGACTCATTCTATAAATATAATCAGTTCTAGATTCTAACACTTAGATATCTAGTGTACATGTATTGTAAATAGTAGTGTCTGCTGCCTGCCTGCAGCCAATATACCAGGTCAACACATACTACTAGGAGAGGGCAAACTGGTTCAAGTGATAGCGCGTTGGGCACCAGATCGAACAGTTTGCAGCACGTCGACGAAAATGCACTGACTCCGTTCACTGTCGTTTTGAGCAATAAATAAGCAGACCACCGTATCATGATAGGTTAATGACTTTCCATCTGATCTTAGTGTTGGCTGATTGCCTCTGCGCATTTTTCGGGAAACTCTTCCAAGCTCAACATTTTATTTATCGCGCTTTTCAATCATGCATATTAAATCATTGTTTTATTTTAAGTTATTTCTCCAAATATAAACATTTACGAGAAACCAAATTTTATATGGTTAGGTATATATATCCAGTCTAATGCTATAACGACTTTAATTAGTTGATAAAACTTTAAATTTATTACCATGAGTGTTATTTTTATTTAAAGTTTTGAAGTACTTCGTACCCTTAAAGCAAATAATTTTTGCTATTTAAACAGAATTGTATTCTTTTAGTTTACAAAGATATATAATTATATACTTTTTTTTTGTGCTGAAGTACTTCGTTTTTGCATTAACAGAATGAGGAAAAAACATACATCGACACAGATTTCTTCAATATCTTATAATCATATGTCATAATTATCTATTGTCCACATTTTTAACCTATTGAATGGAAAAGAAGAAAAGGAAGAAGAAGAACAACAACAACAAACAGCAAGACCAGCAATAACAACAACAATAATAACAAGATTAAGAACAAGAAGAGAGTTTAAAAAAAATGGTAGAAGAATTAAAATTGAAATTAAAAGAAGAAGAGGAAGAATTAATATGAGAAAGAGAAGCATGTGTTACGCTGGTCTTGTATAAATACATCGTTGATGTCCATGCGTAGCCCACTGATGAAAAAAAACCCACCTCTTTGCAGACCAGTTAGGTCCAGTAAAAATACTTAGAGTGTGAGTGGATTGTCATGTTTATGACCCCTTTATCTAATGAACCCCGGATGTGTAACACAACTGAATCTGCGCTAACTCATTCATGTCTTTTAACATGCAAAATTTCTTCATAAAATCTATTATTTTAACTGTTTCTTTAAATGCTATAAAAGATTGAATCAACTGTCTTGAAATTGAAATTTCGTCACGAAGTTAGTCATTTTAAACTTTAATTTTTAAGGTAATAATTTATGTATTTTTCCACTTTCTTCAGAATTATAAAAATTTGACTCTATAAATATATTTCATCCAAAATTAAGATTATCCTATTGCATGTAGTTTAATTTTCTGTTTAAAAAAAAGTATAAATCGCATCATCCGCGTGCCTTTTTTTGCCGATCAGGTAAAAACTTCTGACCAGAGACGTGCCCGCTGCCCATAGTCAGCAGTCCAGTGTCAGATAGGGGTGAAAGATTTGCTCGTAAACTAAAGTGAACATCATTCGTCGTCCTCTATATAGTGTGTTTAACATCTCCTTGGTTCCCCTGGAAGGTCCTATACGGTGACGGACCCCAAGACTGGCGTCTAACAATTTTATATGCTCCCAGACACGAGACAGGGCGGGGATACCATAACTCCTGTCTCAGCTGGTCACATTATACTGACACCGACCCTACTGACTGTTGAAATTGGCAAAAGACAGTATTTAAGCTTGTACTATTGGCTTCTTAATGCGTAGTTATTTGATGTGGAAAAATAATCGTCTAGCGAGAAAATATTTTGGTATGTATAGATAAAAGGAAGTGTCAGTCATTTTGTTTAAAGGCACGATATTGATGCTACTGTTTTGTATATAAAACATTTTTGTAATTGCAGAAGCTCGCACAAACGTTTAATATCTTTATTTTTTCTCTCTCCGTAAACATGTTTTTATATTAACAGAATATAACAGTCTGTAAATCTTTGAAAGGTAAAGAAGTTTTGAATTGCTCGCACTGCGAGAGGAATCACTTGAGCAGGAAGTTATCACTTAATATACTCAAGAATGCGTGGAGGGGCTGTTAATGTTCAGGGCGTCAAGGTGATCCCTATCAGACAAACCGTTACATGGTGGGAGAGTTGTACGATTGTGTTCTCCCTTATTTTTTTCTCTTTTTTTTTTCTTCTCCTTACGTATTTGTCAGTCAAATATATTAGTGTGAGCAAGGCTCTGATTACCAATGGGCACTAGGCAAAAATAGTCGTACCCCATCACCTTATCTTCACATCCCATGATTACTGGTTCCATAAATCCCCTCTCAATCTAGGCGTCAAGACTGTTTAAAGTGCATGAAAATATTGCACTCACTAAGAACACTTTTTCTCTTTGTATGAGCCATGTGCTGTCATTAAATCCAAGTTCTAAGTATTTCTGTCAAAGCAAAGTGGATAAGGTCTGGTCCTTGCATAATTATCAGACTGTTACAATCATCAAATGTATTTTTCCCTTCACAATAGCTTCGCCTGTATAAACAAAGCCTTTCTTTAAGTTCTAATGCTGTTAATGTCACACCGCCACGAGTATCCCAGTCGCAGATAATAGTTGACTTTGTCTGAAGGAAACACTCGCGTCTAGGCTAGCATCACAGCTGGTGAGTAAGCTAAGTGTTGAAAGATAAGATTAGAGGGGCTGTCTAACAGGTTCGGCTAGAGTTGCTGCAAAGCACTGGCTCTTGTGCTCTATGTTCGTTAAATAAATGCTGACTGTTGAGTCGCGTCCATGGTTTATGGCACTATAACACGATATCGACATTGATCTGCCTTTATTATGATTTTAGGTCGTCCACGATAATTATACTAATCAGTTTAAAGATAGTAACCGGTTTGTTCACTGTTACAAGTTTGGTAGTACTAGCTAATTAGTATAAATGTAAAGATTAGTAGAAATCATTTTTTTTAAGTTATGTTTATTTGGGTCTCTATCTTTATGTTTAAACTTAAAAGGCTTGTGGTTTTGCGACCTTTGTCACCAGCTGTGTCGTCTGGCAGGGGGCTGGGGGTTTCAGCTCTAACCTGCTGCCAGGGCGAGTTTAGCACAATGGTTGTTTCATTTAATCCTTAGTTTATTAAATACTTTTCTAATAGTAATTTTAAAAATTACTAGTCATTACCAACGCAAATAAATTCAATAATAGATTGTGACTTCTTAGTTCTTACAAGGTGTCGTCCGCATCAATCTTTTGATGGTATCAAAGCGTTGAAAGATTTTTCATAAGTCTGTCTATCAACTGGCATTAAACCCCAAACTTTGTTTCCACATAAACACAGTTATTCTTCTGCGCCCACGTGGATCTATTCGGTAAGTTTGATACCGCATATGAACCCAGGATACTACGCGTCCACTGAAAACCACGTTATAAAATTATCAATATAGTAAACATGTATAAAATTTGTAACAAAAATATTGAAGTCGTGAAATCTTGTGGAGTGCACACTTTATGTGTGCGTTTACTTTTCTTACAAGCAAAGTCAATAATTTTTCAATTTATCAAAAATAAAATTATTTTGCATGAAGGTATTTTGATTTTTTTTTAATATGTTGAAGTGCTTTAACAGTTGCATTACTGGGGGCGTCCCAAAAGCAATACAAACAGTAATTGCCGTACAAAAAAAACAAAGTTTAATTTAAACTTGACTCAAATTTGGACACAAGATGCACCATTTTATATAAATAGTTCTTATGGTGATAGATTTACATTCGCTATCGTGGTGGAAGAATTATATATCCTGTCTGTAAAAATTAGCGTTGAGCGAAGTAAACCGGCTTTTCCTTGTCTTCTTCATCTTTGCCTTCAAACTTAATCATTAGTGCTTCCAAATGTCACTTCGGAGGCTACCAAAGGTAGTTATCTGAAGGTGCATGGTCACATCAATGAGCTGGGCTGGATGGGACAAGGCTTCATGATGTCGCTGACACCAATCAATAGTCACTTTCTCTAAAGTTGAGGGTGTTGCGTTACTGTGTTAGTGACAAATCCCTTCTCCTGGTTTCTCAGTTATGTGGCACAAACGGTGTCATTCTGTCGGACATTTTTCCTTGCGGACATTCAGTCAATGCTGCCCGTTACATCAACTAATGTAAGTATATGCTGCAAATGGCAAGCATTTTGTTTTAAAGAGTATAACTACCGCCAATTTTGTTCGGACTTCTTCAGGTTGCATGCGATAACTATTTATTTTCACTTGCTGTGATGACTTATTTTCTATAGTTGATTTTTCGCAAGGCGATATAATTAGAAACATTGCTTAAACTAAGTTGCATCGAAACGCCTTTCTTGGAAAACAGCCCCTTTTGTAATTTCTCTGTTTTGTCGATTTAGTCTTGGAAGATGGTTATTATTTTTTTTTAAATAAGCGATAGGGAACATGGCCCCTTTTATAACACTTTTACCCACTCTCTCCACAGACATAAAGGCTCCATTGTCTGTTTGAGGAATTGTAAGCGGGTTTTGTGTTCTTGCTATTCACAGCTATATTACAAATGTTACACCCAAGGGGGTCTCGGCAGCGTTAGAAAGGAGATCGATAAAGATCTTAGAACGTTAAGAAAATGACGGTGGTGGTACAGAATGAGTGATCAAGAGAAAAAGATACAAACAGAAAACTAAACAAGCAAGCACAGCCAGACAGCCAATCTCTTACAGCGCCATCAGAAAGAAACTCCTTTGAAATTGGGAGGGAAAAAAAACACGAACTTTCTCCTCTCTGAACTTCCTCTCTCGTTTAGAAATCCGCCCATCATCAAAATCGGTTGACCGGGAAATTGGTAGAGGTTGGCTGATGATGAGCAAAGAATAGAATGCATTATGATAGAGGTGGAAAACGTGTTTTTGGCGTAGTCTTCTTTTACACGTTTTACTTTTATATTTAGTTACTTTATTACGCTTTATTGTACAGTGAAAAACTGTAATTTAAAATAACAAATCATCCACGTGCATCAGCATTCTTCTCACATAGTAATGCTGATTTAAAAAGTGTGTTGTCGCACAATTATTTCTCTTAGTTGAAACATTTGACTGTCGCTGTGTCTGTCTTGCTCGCTCATCAACTTCTTTGTTTACGTGGTGTGTTTTAACTGCAGACTATTGCACCAGACGAAAGTGTGAATAGTTACTTTTGCTTTTGATTGGCAATAATATTATTCGTATTATTCATACTAGCTCACGGTCTTTGGTTTCTAATCTGCATATTATCATGTAAGTAAGTTAAACAAGATAGATATTGTCCGTCTTAAATGGGACTCGAACTAGACTTCATAGAAGTCTCCGATTGGCAGCAGAGCCTTTAAATCAAAGCCGAAAGGCTTAAATTATGACCAAGATGTAACCACTGCTGGTGATGCACCTATTTAATTATTTACTCTCCAACCTCAGATATTTGCAACTGATATGACACTTTTTGTAAAAGGTTCCTGCCACTGGATCGATTCTATTCTTTTGTCGTGCAATCTTATTATTGTACAATTGGCTCTATGCAGATACTACTATTAATATAATATAGAGGGGAAAAACCCAAAATTTTACACATTTTTAAAGCGTTGGACCCCGGTCAAAGACTCGACCACCCTTTGTTGTTAATTACTTGTATAATGCATATATTTGGAGTTACTTTTGTGAGGGCAAGTTGTAATAAATTTCTTTATGTGAAAAATGGAGCTGCATTAATATTGAAAGTGGAACTCTATGAAGAAGAATTTGTTTTGTGCGTTCTTTCTCCTAAGGCCCATTGTTCTACTACATGGGAAAGAAAGATCTAACATTGCCTTTACAGAGAGAGCGATTAAGAGGCACGACAATAATCGTGATTATTATTCGTTCCATATTAATCACAAAAATCGCAAAGCCTGTAAATACCTTCTTTTTTTTTTAGAAGATATAATTATCTATAGTTATAACTAAAGCGCGTATGGTGTTGATTGAGCGTTTGGAGGCTTGAGTGTACAGTAATTGCAGGCTATGGTTGAATTTTTTTACCCTTGATATGCAGACGTTCTTTTATAATATTATGAAGTAGGTTTTTAAAATGGGACAGCGAATAAGCATTTCTTTTTGCTGTATCTATAAAAATAACAAAGCATAATACCTAATAATTTTAAAATGTATCTTCTCTTCAAAATGAAAATAATATTGTCAAGTGAAATTGACTAATACAAGGTATTATACTAATAGTTATACCCTGGCGTGACTACAACACAAAGCGTAAGTTTATGCTTGTTAGCTTGATTGGCCTTTCCACTATAATTTAAAAAAGTTTCACGATGTATGACTTGTCTCCGTATGTTACTATTCTTTGTGGTTTCAATTCACAAGGCATTCAAGTATCAGACAAGTGCTTTTCTGGTATTTCGCGATTCGTGGCTCATTCGATCTGCTTCGATTCCGGATCTTGTCACTTCCACTTCCCAACGCCACTCCGCCTTCTTCAGTTCTATTATGGCATTGTTCGGTGTCCTTAGTTCTAATTTTACAGCTATTCTTCTTCTTCTTCTTCTTCTTCTTCTTCTTCTTCTTCTTCTTCTTCTTCTTCTTCTTCTTCTTCTTCTTCTCCTAATTCATAATTTACCGATTGACAGCAAAGTAAACTGCAACTATTATTGTAGACAACTAGGACAATCATTATTTTTCTGAATTACTATATTTGCCTACTTTAATAACATCTACAACGGCCTGCATGTGATCCTGTCTCTGTCGCAGTGTCAGTCGTACAGTTCTTAGAGCCGACTATGATCTTATATAAATTGTCTACTTTTCACAGTCAGCTGTTGCAGCGTTGTCCAAATTTTAAAGTAATTAGAACACATAATGTACAGACGGGCTCCGTTTGGTAAACAGCCCTTTGAGAATTCCTCGACCAAACGCTTCAGGTCTGACACTGATAAAGTGCTGTGTGTTTGCAGTGAACAGGTATGGCTGCATGTTGAACTTCTCTTGCCCCTCACAAACTGCACGACAGCAGAAGTTTAACACCGGGGCGTTTTGTTTTTCTTCCGTTTGAGGTTTAGAACCCCGGCGGTAAGTTTGACACCAAATTTGTCTATGCTGACATGTGCAATGTTGAGCAAGTTACACGTAGTTTTTTCCTCTGAAGCCAAGATGCGTTTTTGTGATGGGCATGGTGCATGCTAATTTAGATTTAGCTGGTATGGATGAATGTGCTCTGCCGTTTCTTTTTCGGATATGTTTTATGCCACAGAACTTCTTATCCGAAGACGATCAAGTGGACCAGACTCTAAATGCCGAGTTGCCTGAATTCCATTTATCTGTGATATGTCAAGGAAGCACATAGGTCCAAAATTCCTGATATGTATTTGTCCCGTAGTTGTACATAAATCTGATTCTGCCAAGCGTCAGCTCTTTTAAACCAAATGATGATCTTCACGTGTGTCGGACTACGATGCTCCTCGGTAATTACTAATGTTTGTGAATGTTATCGTGGACGTTGCCTTTTCTTTTTTTTATCATAAGTATGTTTACAAAGATTGCATCAAGTATTCATCTAAGTGGACGCTGCGAACGACATATATTTAGTTTCAGATGCCGAACAGTTTATAATTATGTTATTTCTGTTCACTGTGGCGGCGTGGGCCACAGAGGAACAACCTTGTCTAATGCTCTGGTCGAAAAAAGCGAAGATCTACTATTCTTATAGATTCTTAAAGAGAATCCTTTATGGCAAAGGGGCCTTTAGGCGAAACTCGAAGTTTCCAATTAGAAGCCACAATATCTTTTTTAAGCCGATTGGCAACAGAAGCTTTAAATCAAATTTCTCTCTCTCTCTCTCTCTCTCTCTCTCTCTCTCTCTCTCTCTCTCTCTCTCTCTCTCTCTCTCTTAAAATGTTATATTTCGCTTGTAATGCCGATTTATGATATTAAACTGAGCCACCGTTTGTCCTCGCCAAACACGTCGCAGCAAAATTCCTGTTATATCTATAATTATATCCGAACCTCTGTTAAACCAGAAATCAGTTTTAAGGAAGGGTCGTCAACCGTAGTGAACAGGTTGAGTTCTCTAGATCTTTAATTTGGTCGCGTGACAATACAATGCCTTTTGTTTTAGTATGCCCATCCAGCGTTGGTCAGTGGGGATATTTTAAGAAGTCTTTTTTTTTTTTTTCTTACAAGTTTAAGAATGTTGACTTAAGAGAAAGGCTTGAATCATAACCGGCGGTCATCAAAATTTCTTCTTAATGATATATTGTTTTGTCAAATAAACATATAAGAAATATAGAAGAAGAAAAAATGTTCCTGTTATATCAGAGCAGTTACACAATGGCATCGAAAATGTATCGTCTTGTTCGAACCAAATATTTAACCTTAAAACGCGGTGTGGCTGGTCATGTGAGGTTAATTCTAAAGATATTTACCGCCTTACTCAAAACCTTTTGCCAGTGAAATAGTATCATTTAAGAAAGATTGTAATGTAACTATAGCCATCAAGAAAAACAATCTTTCGTTTTCCTTTTTTTAGAAATGAATTATCGTTTTAGTGCGTGCTCCTCAAAACCATAGAGGTGAATTCAAGCACACACAAAAAAAAGGTTTCCTGCTTATCCCAACTACTTGTGTCATAGAATTGAGTAGAAGCCCTTGCAGACAAAAGGTAAGGACAAACAACGAGAGCAGCCTATACACCTCTCATGCCCGGAAATATCGATCCAGGCAATGTTCCATCACCGTCGCTGCCTTTCTCCCCCATCTTGTCAGCAGCCTTCCGCACAGCCTTCTTCTATTTAATCCCCATAATTTGTATGTAAGAATACTAAGACCGTTTACAATTTAGACCAGACCAATAAAAAAAACCTTCTGTTTCGGACCCACACTATTTAGTCTATAGAACCTCGCCAGCGTATAATCGATTGGCCAGAATAATAGTGCACGGAACAGAATTTCAGTCGAATCCTTTCATCTTCTTCACGAAACTGCACTTTGTAACCTTGCAAAAATCAATGTTATAGTGTGTACACCGCATTGATATGTAACCACGAGAACTCCCAAAATGTCTTATGAGCAGTATTATTCTCATAGAAAATTAAGGGCTCCTTATGATACTGTCAGACCTTTCACTTCAGATCCTTGAAAAGGGGTGACAGTCTCTCGTGCTGTTCTTCACAATATAAGTAGAAATCAAGCAAACATTTCCTGCACAATAACACTTTCGATATTTTTTTTGGCTGGTAAGCTGGTTAGAGAGTTGCACTTGCTTTTTTTCTGTTCAAGACACACAGCCAGATTTATTTCTGTTGCCTGAACCAGGCAGTTATTTTATGTGTTCTTTTCTTAAAATGTGCTTTTTAAGCGTAATTCATACGATTCTTGTTAATGGTGTTGAGCTTCTGCTAACTTTTATTTTCCTTTTTTTAACTTTCTTTCCTTTTTTTTTTTAATTCAGAGGTATGAATGTAATCTAACGTCTCCGTCCTTTCCGAAAACATTGGCATGTGTAACGAAACGTAGTACAGATTTTACTGAACAGATATTGAGCGAATATGCCTCCTATTATTTCTTTTTATATCTCTCTATTCTCATTGAATTGACTTTCAAGATTGATACTATCTCACTGCCAATCTAGAAAGTATTATCTTTATAGTTGTTGTTGTTTTATGAAATAAGAATCCAAGAAGTCATTGGCTAAGACTCAATTTTTTTCGTTACAACTCAATCGATTTGGTTTTTATGGATTTCCTATGCCCGTGTGTATATTATGCATCATTGTATGCAAGGTTATTACTCACATCTAGAAAATAAAGGGGCACCAGCCTGCCTATGTATGTTTATGTTTTATAGTAGTGCCTCATTTGGTAATCTGAAGATAGCCTCTGAGACGCGTTTCTTCTTGGTGTACTTTAAGCTATCAGTTTGTTCTCGTCTTTCCTATTGCGACGAATAGGGAATTAAACACTAAAGTCTTCTTTATAGATACATGTATCTGGTTTTTGAAGCGGTGGTCTGGGCATGCACCGCTAATTTAGAAATCAATCTCGATAAGGGAAAACCAGTCCAGTAGTTGTTTGATCCATGCATTTTTCGTTGTTGTTTTTGTTGTTTTTTTAACCAGTCCAGTAGTTGTGTGATCTATGCATTTGTTGTTTTTTTTGAAGTGCATTCATCAAATCTGGCCACAGCTCTGTTGTGTTTTAGTGTTTTACATTTCTGAATTCTTGCAAGCCTTTTCTCGGCTTCCCGACTCTGTTTTCCATTGAACGATTTGAGGAAACTGCAGTGCTGTTTTTTTTTTTGTTTTTTTTTTTCTTTTTTTTTCAGTTTTGTTTGTTTTTTAAAGCCTGACGTCTTGTATGTGGTCTTAACCCAGCCTGGGTCCGTTATCTCTTTTTCACCTAGGCGGCTAGTCAACCGCTTTCCTCAGACACAAGGCGTGCTGGAGATGTGAGCGTGCACCAGCCACCAGGCCCAAGCTCAGTGGAAGCCGAACTTCAGCCGCTTGTTTGCAATTTGTGAGCACGACTCCTGCCACCCGATTAAAAACTGGATTTTTTTTTTTCGTATACTGTATGGCTTTCCCCAAGTGTAGCTCATCTCTATCATAGAGCGCGCCGGTTTTTTTTAAAGCTTTCTTTTGGTTTATGGATCTGCTTGTGAATGCAAAGTGGGAACCACTTTATCCTATGTAAGAACATACGTACATAAAGCAGCTTCAATCGGTTATTTTTAATTTGTTTCAAGGTTCTTGGTCAAGATAACTATATAAAAGATTTGACAGCTGTATCATTGAACAAGCAGTTTGAATTAAAATAGTTAAAAGCCTAATTCATAAGGTCCACATAAAAAAGGTCACGAAATTGCCATGATCTTCATCCTGAAGTGTATTAGTGTAAACACACACACACACACACAAGGGAGTTAATAAGAAAGGTACATTTTTCTATGAATTTCTCTAGTTCATTCACGTTACTCGCCAAGTTTATTTATGTTTCTTTCTTTTTAATTTTTTTATTGCCATCCCTCTTTCATCGCTCTCTTCAACATTTCTGACTACATCTTCCTATTAGTCTACTTGATTTTACTTAGAAAAACTTTGTCTCATTGCCTCGAGCTCGTATACATAGTGTTGGTTTTGTGTTCTGTTTAAACCAAATACAACACTGCAGGACTTTACGACAAGACGTACAACTAAGAGGTGCTTTAAGCGATTCAGTTTGATTGCCTCTCTTTTTCTCGCTTCTGACTCTCTGTCTGTTTCTCTCTGTCTGTTTCTCTATCTTAGTATCTACCTATCTATCTATCTATCTATCTATCTATCTATCAAGCTATAACGGCTGTCTGTCTCTCATTATCCCTCTTAGTTCCTTTCACCCGCTCGCTGTCTCTTTTTATCTCATTGTCTGTAGGCCTACTGTGTACGTGTATAAATAATAATTGTAGTTATATCCATCTATTCGTCCATCTCTCAGCCTGCCTGACCTATTTTCTTTCTTACTATTTAACTCAATTTTCTCATATTAACCTTTTTAATCTCCCTCCCGCTATTACGAGGGCAGGCTGATAAATAAGGATTATTATTATTATTATTATTATTATTATTATTATTTAAAAAGCTGGTTCTTGTCTTTTATATGCGAGTTACGAGCTGCCTCTCTCTTCACGTGGTTGTGGGTGCTATTTTTTCAGCTACGTGCGAGCCAAGCTTTTTTTTTTTTTACGTTCGCTAGCTTGAAGCGTTTATTACATAATGAACATTTCTTCCTCCCTCTTTTTCGTGTTGGAGTTTTAGTCAATATGTAGACGCGTAAAAGCGCGAACGAAAGAATACCCAGACAATGTGGCATAATGAGGCAAGTATAAGAGAAACAATCGGAAAAGAAAGTATGCTACCCTATTGACGAAGAAGAAGAAAGAAGAAGAAGTACACGCTAGTAGTAGAAGAAGAAGTACACGCTAGTAGTAGAAGAAGAAGTACACGCTAGTAGTAGTAGTAGTAGAAGAAGAAGAAGAAGAAGAAGAAGAAGAAGTACACGCTAGTAGAAGATAAGAGGTGGGGAGAGGGAGTGACGGAGAGAGAGATAGAGGTTGGCGGGTGGGTTTCCTGCGTTGTAAAGGGGGTATATGTGTTTGTTTTATTATCTTTAAATAGTTATACATATCACTTACCATTTTTCTCTTTATTAATCTGTGAAAATGTCCATAATGTCGACAAGGCATCTATTTATATGTTCACCTTTCAATTAATTCACGTCTTGGCTACGGTACGTCACTAAAATAAGATGATTATAAACAATTAAAGCAACAATTATTGGATTATCCACCGCAGCCATCCATGCGACTGCCTGATCGCACTTGTTAATTTGGTATGTGTGCTCATTCTGGCTTTGATTCTGAATAATTAACTTCATCAATCGGCGAACGGGTGCCGAGACAACAGACAAAAATCAATACCACGTCATTTAAGAGTTCAAGTACGAAACGGAAAAGAGAGAGAGAGAGAGAGAGAGAGAGA
>RQTK01000960.1:88979-120080 GCA_003991915.1 Elysia chlorotica
GGGAGGGAGGGAGGGGGGGGGGATGTTTGTTACAAGGGCTTCATACTCTGTCCCAATTCATAACGGATGTTTGTGATTTTTGAAGGGGCGCGCGGGCTGTATAGCGAAATCTAAAAAATGATTGTGATATTGATTTTCTCACGTTATCGGAGCTGTAGGGTGCTTTCAGAACTAGTCATTGATGTTCTTCTTCTTTTTCTTTTTTTTTTTTAAGGAGTTTTGTAGTTAGGCAGATCATTTTTTTTAAACAACCATATCAAAATTTTATTTGTTTACTTACTTGTTTTACTTGTGGTCATATTTAGGGTGATGTTTTTTGTTTTTTGTTTTTTTTTAACACCAAAAATTTGTTCGTACCGGCAGAGTATATTTGCAATGGTTTGTTTTTTTTTGTTTTTTGTTTTGCTTTGTTTTTGGTAACAATAGACACTTTTTTTTCTTCCTTGTAACCTATCGCGTGTGGCGTCATTGTTGAAATACATTTTGATGATTTGGCTCACCAATGAGGCGATTGCTTGTTCTCTGAGCCGATGTTGCAGAGCTGCCTACCCTCCCGCTTTTGGCGGGATTATCCCGCTTTTGGGGATTCCTCCCGCTTTCCCGTGCACGTGGTGCAAAATCCCGTTTTTTATGGGACGTTTCTGGTTGAAAAAATACGTATTTGACGGTATTCAGCTAAAAATCGGGTGTCCCGGCGATCGCTCAGTAGTTGCTGCCATTTTCGGCAATAACGCCCGGTTAGCCCAGCCGTTAACACCGCCCATTCAACGTCTCATAAGAAGCGTAGGGATCGGCCGAGTCTCTTATCAACTTGTAGATTTAACGTTCACTTGCGTCTCTTTTCTGTTAAAAAATTTGGTAAATAGTGTACCACTATCGGCAATTATGCTTCCCCCGGCGGCGGTCTGTCCATCCGGGAATCCCATAGCTTTGTTTACTACTGCTAGGCACAGTTTGTTTCCAAGAATCCAGTTTTGGAGCGACAAGTTAGACTGATTTAGACCTCAAACCAAGATTGATTTAGACTTCAAACCATCTTCGCTGTCAAGCACCGGTCCCCTCACAGTTCTTACTCTCATGATCAGATAAACAATTTCGTATTTTGTAGGGCTAGGCACAATCGCAGCTACTCTTTCACACAGACAGACATACACACACACACACACACACACACACACACGCATCCTCGTTGGGCGGCGCATTATTGCATGTGCTCAAAGATGTTACATACCACACAAGATCTTATGTCCACTTATGTTGGTTATTGTATATTAAAATATCAAGAAAAATTGGCTGCTTAAAAAAGAAATAATTATTGCTAGGCTAAATTACTTTCTCTTCACATGGATACCTCATGGATACCTAGATTTTCGATCATTATCGCACATTTACGATCTTTTCGCCGACGCCCGATTTGCGGTAAAATTAAACCCCGTTAAATTGCCGATGGAATAGATACGTGTACATCCAAACAAACCTATTGGTCGTTCCGAAGTGATACTACATCTAATTCTAATGAAGGTGAATCTAGATCTAGATAGTAGCTTTATAAATATATAAAAAATATAGTTTGACATAAGATGGAATAGATCTACATACACGGGGTAGATCTAAGTCTGATAAAAAACCGAGAGCTAGTGTAGTTGACCTTGAGGGGCGAACTGGCTCAAGTGACAGAGCGTCTGGTTCTCAGTGCTTAGTTTGAGGCCGACGTTTGGGCAAATTAAATGTCGGATTTGTACCCTTCTGGTTACTTCAATCAATGACAATGGTATTAGTTCCAATTGCTTTGGGCATGCTAGAAAGTTTACATTCTTTATTCAACCATCTTAAAATATTATATTTAGTTTATGCAAAGCCTGGATATTGCTGTTTCTGACACTAGAGATAAAAATTAACAAAATTTCAAAAAACAAAACAGATCAAAACAAAAACACACATACTCCCAAAAAGGGAAAGGAAAAAAATGCCTTTTTAAAGTTATGATTAAGCATTCAAGTGTCTAAGTCAATATTGATAGCTGAACTAAATAAGCTTGACCATCGATTAGGTTTATAGTGACTAAAAATCTGTATTTGCTTTCTCAAAAGTTGGTAGCTATGCTAATTTTTTACAGGTTAACAAAGGCGTTCTTTTTGTTTCACTTCACTGCTGTAGATTCATAGATTCTAGACTAGATTTCTAAGTTAGCCAACTGTTACTTAGTTTTAGTGGGCTCTAGTAGGCTAGATCTAGACTAGTACTAGTAGTAGTTAGTAAGTGATGTGTCTGTAAGTGCGAAGTTGCGCAAAAAATCCCTCTTTCTTAGTCAAATTCCTGCTTTTTGGTTTTCAAAATCCCTCCAAGTTGCCTCTGGAGGTAGGCACCTCTGAAAACTACCTGTTTGTCATAAGCGTGCTCGAGGTCGACAACGACAGACTTTCATGGACAGTCTGTCTCGATTCATAAACGCATCGAACAAGAATCTGTCTAAGCTGGAAATATTCAGACGGACTGAAGACAGAGAGGCTTGTAACGTCGAACAGCAGCACTATATATGCTATATTGTGGACGGGCCCCAAGACGGACGTCTGACAATTTTCTGTGCTGCCATGACTCCTGTCTCAGCCGGTCATAGTACGGATATTTTAACAATGTTTATGATATGATCGCGTATATACAAATTATCTCAACTCCGGTGCTATTTTAACTCAGGAGACTTGACCCTAAACTCTGCCATTGTTGACATATTAAGCCTGACCTTTTTTTCTCCGACCCTTGAAATTATTTTGAATAATTTTCCTTTGAACGCCCACGCAATCAACATTATTTTCTGACATTGTAGTAACACGGTGTAATCGCAACGGAGATAAAAAGAAAATATTTCGTCTAAGCTCATGAAACCGTCATCTTAGTTGTAAATAATCCTACCTTTTTGATCATTTAATTTTTAGAGCATTTAAATAATCGGATAGAACATTATGCAGCAGTTACTGGGGTGACAAAATTTATATTCTCAAGCATTATTTCCAATGGTTTTTTTTAATGCAAACAGAAATTGTACCCACAGCATTTTGTTGAAATCCTAGCCGCCCGACTTTCTGTGTATCAGGTGCAATTGTCGGACGATCTGACCTACTAATTCATTCTCTTTGTACTTGTACTTAAAACATCTCACCAGTAGTGCTAAAGGTCTAGAGGCATAAACAGACATTTGTTGTTGTGAAGCATCCAGAAGGAATTTTTTATCAGTTTGTAATATCAAAGCGCCTTTTTCTGCTATCAGCCCTTTATTATCACGACTGTTCATTTAATCTTTTGGCTGAGCCTTTTCATCACTGACTTCTCCAATTAAAGGCGAAAGGTCTAAAAGCAAAAAAGTGACATATCAAGATTTCCAATTAAAGGCGAAAGGTCTAAAAGCAAAAAAGTGACATATCAAGTTTTAATATTAAAGGTCCATCGTCAGCAAGAAGGCTATATATATATATATATATATATATATATATATGGGCCAACTTCAAAGACTAACATCTGGCTTTATTATGTGCTGCTACACAGAGACAGTGCTGGGATAACAGGAACCCAATACAGCCGGTCACATTGTTCTGACACCGACCAAACTTGTAAACAAACGAAATTTGACAATATACATTTGGGAAAAAAAATTGGTAGGAGAGCGGACTAGTAACACTAAAAGTTAAATAGAAATGCAAAAACAGGTGTTTTTTTAAGGCCGTCTGTTGAATATCGTGTTCTTCAAATATGAATGTTTTCTATCAAGGCTTGATCTAAACATTTTGTAACAAGATTTCATTATGTTACAATGAAACACGGTGAAGGAATTATTGCAGCAAAACAGCATCAGATAAAATAGCCTGGGCCAAAAACTAAAGGGAGAGGAAAAAATATCAGGACATTGAAAAATTTGTGAGAAATGCCAAATCAGACAGGAAAATGGCCATCTGTAGAATATCATATTCTTCAAATATGTTTATAACAACATCTGATTTTTCTCAAACTTCAAACTTGATATAATGTCTACAACAACGAAAACGATGACAGCGTTGGATACAACTTCTTACTAAGCTATGCAGGAAAAGTAAATGGAAATAAAAATAACGGGTAGGAAATTTGACGAAACAAACACACAAAACATGTTTTTAAACAATTGTGTGTTGTTGTCAATTAGGCCTATATATAATAGATCTATATTCCAACAATATTGTAACTCTATCTAGCTCTGCTTACTAACTAGTTTTAATTACTTTTTGTTACTGTTCTGTTTTTGTTTGTTTTTTTTTGGATTAGGAGAATGTTATTGTTGGTGGTGGTGGCGGTGTTTTGCGTTTAAGGGTTTACATCAGAACAATGCTGAAATAATTTTCTGGTTTGTTGTTGTTGTTTTTGTTGTTGTTGTTGTTGTTGTTGTTGTTGTTGTTGTTGTTGTTGTTGTTTTAATAAACCTAAATAAGTAGGAGGGGGGGAGAGAGACTTTAAACCCAGAGAGATAGAGGGATAAAGACAGTGAGAGAGGGAGGACAGTGAGAGAGACAATGAGAGAGACAGAGAGAGAGAGACAGTAGGAGAGAAACAGGGAGAGAGAGACACACACAGAGAGAGACAATGAGAGAGATAGACAGACAGACAGAAAGGGGAAGTAAAAAAGAAAGGGTGCAAACTTTAAGGCGAAAGAACATAGACGCACTTAAAGGAAATACAACCCAGGCAGAGAAAGTGGACATCTGTAAGATATCATCTTCTTCGGAAACGTTTTATGACTATACAATTATGTTCTAATAATGTTTTCTCATTGCTTCTCTACGATGTTTTTACACTCGATCTATTGTTTGGGTTCTGATTAAAACTCAATCTATTGTTTTGATTTTGTGTTTAAACCTGATCTTTTGTTTGGGTACTTTATTGGTGTTTTATTGCTTTGCTGTTGTAAGGTTTGAAACTACATGTAGTAGGATCCTAGATTCACCAGCTGTTTCACCGTGATGGTCTTAGTAACAGGGAACGCAACAATGTGAGAGTTGAGTGGGGGATGGGGGGTGGTAATGTATGGTAAGAGAATATAAATGGAAGGACTTTTAGTTGTTTTTGGTGAGGTTTTTTTTTATTACATTGTTTTTGAGCCTTTTTTTTCAATGTGCAGTTCTGGGCGTAATAATCTTTGCTCTATTCGAATTTTTTTAATTGTTTGCTTGTTTTGTTTTTTAAAGTCAGTTTTTGATTTGGTTGTTTTTTTTTAATGCTGTTTCTGCTGCCGCTAATGTTTATGTTGCTGTTGTTGTTGCTGTTGCTGCTACTTCTGCTAATGTTGTTATTTTTCCAACTGTTGTTTTATTTAACTTTCGGGTATGTTCGGTTTTTTTTCCGGCTGGGTTAAGTCTGAGTGTTTTAATGTTCTTTTCAGCCGTGTCACAATTATATCCCGCGGGTCGGGAGGTGGAAAACTCTTCCCAAGAATATTAAACCGTTTCATTTAAGTTAGAGCAAGGCGTTGCTAGCCTGGTTATTAAAACAAAAGCAACAGCTCAAAAAACCTGGCTTCTCTCCCCTTCTTCAGACGAGCATAGTTAAGGCAGTCAGGATCCACTCCTGATCTTCTGCCTGTCTATCTCTTTCTCTGTCGTCCTTCACTCTCTCTCTCTCTCTCTCTCTCTCTCTCTCTCTCTCTCTCTATCTATCTATCTATCTATCTATCTATCTATCTATCTATCTCTCTATCTCTTATTATCTCTCTCGATCTATCTCTCTCTTTCTATTTATCTCTCTCTCTTTCTATTTATCTCTCTCTCTCTCTCTCTCTCTCTCTCTCTCTCTCTCTCTCTCTCTCTCTCTGTGTGTTCTTGAAATGACGAGAAGTGTTAATTTTCCTTTTACCTCATTTTTGGCAAAGATGAACTTGTTTCTGGTGGGTGGTTATGGTGTTGTTTTTTCTTCTACGTTTTTGTTAATATTTTTGTTAAACATTTCTTTTGCTAGATACACGAATCTCTTAAGAAGTCTTTTTTCGTTTTTTTTCATCTCCATTCATTGGTGTATGACTTGGCATAGCGTTACAGATAATTTTTACTTAAAATAGCTAATAAAGTGGTTTTGGGAGCTGTTCCAAATTTAGTTGTTCTCTTTAAAAGGCTTTGTCTTGAGAGAAAAAATATTATTAGTTTGTCATTTTGTTGATGTTTTTAATAATACAAGAAGCCTTCAAAGCAATCTATGTTGTTGTTGAATTGATTTAACGTCCAACATCAGCACTTTATAGGCTATTTGTATACGGGCCCCAAGACTGTTGTCTGACAAATATATATGATGCCATACACGAGATAGGGTGGGGATACCATGACTCCTGTCTCCGTCGGTCACATTAAAATGACATCGACCCAACCAGTAGGGAACAAAATCGCCAGGGTTCGCACCACGGAACCATGGACCTTTTGCGTCAAAAACTGATGTTCTATCCCAGGGCCACCGCTCCCCCCGCCACCCAAACCAATAAATGAGACATAGCCGAGACTACCATACGAACAAGCCAAGTCATCGAAATGATAACAAAGATAACTAGTCGAAGTTATAGCCAAAGTCGACTCTGTGACTCTCATTTGCCATTGTCTCAGTTAGGCCTAGGCGACATAGGCGACATAGCCTAGTTCCAAAATTCAACATTTTTATCCAAAGCTGGGAGTCGAAGGGCTTACAACAGAAAGGTTAAAGTCACAGTCGCTGTTGACTTTTAGAGTTTGGCGAAAACGTCCAGTCGATTTCCCGACTTTCGTATTGGCCAACTTTGCCTGACTTTAAGAGAGAGAAAGAGAGAGAGAGAGAGAGAGAGAGAGAGAGAGAGAGAGAGAGAGAGAGAGAGAGAGAAGGGGGAGAACGGCAGGGAGAGATTGATAGAGATGCAAGGAGATACAGAGAAGGGGAGAGAAAGATACAGAGAACGAGACAGAGACAGAGAGAGACAGAGAGGGGCGGTGGTGGATACAAAGTGTTTATTAATCCCTCAAAGGAAATAGATAGAGACTATGTTGTATGGAGAGATGGAAAAAAACGAGAAAGAACGACCAAAAGACAATATAGGGAGAAAGAGAGAGAGGGGGAAAGAGGTTGAGAGAGAGAGAGAGAGGTAAAGGATAAAATGATTGTTGCTTCTGTATAAAAATTGCACACAAAAAAATGGCACTGACTTACTTGATTTATTGCCATGTCGCGTCCCAGTCCTTCGTCTGTGTCGCTTCGGCAGCCTTCTCGATCTGTGATGTTAATTCCCTCCAACGTTTCCGATCCTGTGCTAGGTTTGTGATCTCGGCTAGGTCTTTGTTTGAATGCAGTCTGATTGGGTGTTGAATGAGAGCGAGATTTCTGTTAAACACTATTGGCAAAGTTGTTTTTGGTCGTCCTCGCAGTTGGTTACTGTTAGGGATAAAGTATGCTCTTGTCGCTTTATTTGCGGGAATGTCTTTGTCTCTACGCAAAATATGGCCAAAGAGACTCCAGCGAGTCGATAAGATTTGTGATGAAAGTGGCTTTTCTTGGCAGATATTGTAAAGTGATATTTCGTTATTTTCTTGGGTTATCTAATGTTGAGGATCTTTTTCAGTTGTTTTCGGTGATAGCATTAAGTCTCTCTTCCTCTGTTAAGGTCAGTGCCTAAGTTCCGCTGTTGTAGAGAAGTATTGATTTCACGAGAGATTTGTATAATTCAATTTTAGTTGAGGTTTTCAGTTTGTTGCCTTTAATCCAGACGTTGTTAAGTTTGTTTAAAAAAATGACAGGTTAAAAAATGTATAAGAATAAAAATGCCTGAGGCAAAACCTCTCATGTTTACCAGTGACTAGTTGTTGAGACAGCTCATGCTAGAGTCATCCCTGTCACATAAAAAAATATAAGTTTTACTCAATGATTTGTCACTATGTTGGATAATGTAAATAAAAGGGGTACAATTTAAGTCAGTCATCTATTGTCTGGAGTTAAAAATCTTTCTCTAAGAAGATGACTTGAAAATTGTTTACTTTTATTTTGAAAATTAAAAAAGAAAACTATGTTTTGTATTATATTTTGAAAAATATTTTATCAAAGAAGGTGTGTGATAACCACAAAGTCCTCAGAGGTACAGGCGTTAGGTACCTCGTCAATGTGGTGTGTTGGTTCCGCTATTCTGAGAGTGCCTTTATTTTTTTTTTTATATATAAATTGTGAGGTTTATTTGCTGTTATTTGCACCTCCTGTTTTTTTTTTGGATTATCTCCTTTTATTTTGAGTTATTTCCCTTTGAATATTTAAGTTTCGTAATTTTTTTATAGTTTTCAATTTTTTACTTTTTATTTGTTATCTCCCGTGGCTGATTCTTGTGTCTATTGACCATTAAGGATTCATTTACACTGTTCATGGTTACCATTATTTACTATCTTTTGACCTCTCTTCCTTTTATTCCTCCATCCCTATAACTTACCTCACTACCTGTCTCTCTTCTCTCTCTCTCTCTCTCTCTCTCTCTCTCTCTCTCTCTCTCTCTCTCTCTCTCTCTCTCTCTCTCTCTCTCTCTCTCTCTCTCTCTCTCTCTCTCTCTCTCTCTCTCGGGACACAAACAAACATCAAACTTTCAAACCAACATGTGCTGTATGCTTTTACATTTAGAGATAGAGAGCGCCAGAAAGAAAGAGGGATGGGAAAATGGAGAGAGGGGGAGGGAGAGAGACACACAGAGCTCCACTTCTCCATTAAAAAGCGATCACTAAGCCTGCTGTGGTCAAAGTAAGAATCCAGTATTGGGGAGGTTCTCCTCAAACACATGCACACATTGATGCGCACTAGCAAGGACACCGGTTACTACTCAATTTCACACAAGTGTCGAGCGCAGTCACAGCATTCCCATGATTCTGCACCGCACTTAATGCACTTTGGTATTTTGGTTGGCTATCACAGGAGCGATTTAACCAGTCAGCTACTCTGTACATGTGGACAATTTCGAGTTGCGTTTTTGTGGCAATTGATACGATTGTTGCTAAAAATATAAATTGAAATAAATAATCGTTGTAAAGGAAAAAGACAAAAACCATTAAATGGTGAATCGGTTTATTATTTATGTCTAACGAGGCCATAATGTGGAAGGGTTCCTGTAGACAAAAGAATTCTCTCTCTCTCTCTCTCTCTCTCTCTCTCTCTCTCTCTCTCTCTCTCTGTTTCTCTCTCTCTCTCATTTAAAAATTTGTATTAAAACCCCCCACAAAAAACACATAAAAAAACAGCAACAAGAAAGTAACCAAACAATCAACCAAAATTTATTTGAAGACCCATTGACTCATCTAATAATTTAAACCAAACACATAGGACCGAGTGCATGGAGCAAAATCAATTAAAGTAAAGTGTATGTTACTACATAAACCATACACAAAACTTCCTTTACATACAAATAAAAAAAATGAACAATAAAGCACAGTGTAAAAAACATGTTACAGCATTAACCATATACAAACATATTTTACATGCGAGATAGATAAAAGGCGTATGGAATCACAGATCTTTTTGTTCTTATAAAAAAAGGCATTATTTGTAAACGGAAAACAGTTTTAAAAAACATGATTGAAGTCTGAAATCTTTTTAGAAATTAAAAGCTGTGTGTCTTGAAAGCTGAGCGGATATAAAAAAGGGGATTTTTTTAAATGTTATCACTATTAGCTATGACAATTCCTTTTTATTAGTGGGAGCAAAGTTTTCAAAAAAAAATAACAACAAGAGAATCAAATTATTTCAAAAACTGTCTGTGACTTTCTTCCTAAAAGCATAATTATGAAGTGAAACCCAGTGAAACAAATTACTCTATTTGATTGAAAAAAAAAAAAACTAAATTAGTATCAATACATCAAATAAAAACCAACAAAAAGAAAACAAAAAGAAAAGATAAGTAGTCTTTACTTAAGTCCTTCAGTCTTACTTTTGAGGTTTTATTAAATACTTTATTTTTATATTTTACTTATGTGTGTCAGCAAAATACTCCAAATATGATTATTTCACCACTTGCCAAATCTAAAAAAAAAAAATATCTCCAATAAGTATTAATGAGTATCCTTTATAAAGATGACAAAACTATAATTTCAACATCAGAATAAAATAAGAGCACTGCACAACTTCAAGTGCAATAGTTGTCCACAGAAATTTTAAGTCTATTTCACTTCTGAAAAATACAAAGGAATCCTTACTTATTATTGGATCCAAATCTTATAAGGCATAGGATGGTATAATATAATGTCTTAATAGGCATATTGTTGTAACTGCATAGAGTTAAAGAGGACAGTTACAATATTTTGTCTCTAGACCCTGCAATAATTATTGTGCTGATTTTTCATGGTATGTTGCGTAGATTTTGTAGACGTTGAGACATAGTATGGCATAGACCTCAAATGCATGAAAGTATTCTACGAAGTATGTGACATAATAAAAATATATATGTTTGTTTCTCAAAATAGAAAAATATATGGGAATTTGAAAGAGAGAGAAAGAAAGAAAGAGAGAGAGAGAGAGAGAGAGAGAGAGAGAGAGAGAGAGAGAGAGAGAGAGAGAGAGAGAGAGAGAGACACACACACACACACAGACAAGTAGACAGACAGACAGACAGACAGACAGACAGACAGTCATAGCTTGAATCAAAGTTTACATCGTTTTTTTAACCTATTAGAAAATATAATACAGCTAAAGTTCAGAGATTTAAGTGCACAAAGTAATTTTGAGATCACAAACACCTCTAGGAAAAAATAAAAAGAGTTACCTTATAAACAGTGGATCACAACTTTGGAATATATAATATAAACTGCGCATAAAACTTTTTAACAATAACAAATGGATGTGCTTTAAAATGAAGTAAACAGTTTGTAAAAGGCAATCACAATAATAAATAAGTGAGTGATTATTCAGATGCATTTCATTTTGTCATTTTGTGTACTTTGTCGAAGAAAGAAACACCAGAGAGTGTGGAATAGTGAGAGGTTTCACAGGAAGGAATTTGCCTATGTGGGTTGGGATCATTACGGCAGTAGTTTCCTTCTTTCAACCTTTTTAAAAACTCTGAAGATTTCATCAACAGCCTTAATTTTTGCAATAAAGAAATTGAGTATCAATAGCACTGTGAGCTCTTTTTGTGAAGCGTCTCACTAAATCTATAGTCTCTGGAAACCTTTACTCCTGAGTAATAACTGCTTTTACATTAATTATACTTGGACGGTTTGTAAAGATAAATATCATTTGAGCTGCTGAAAAACAGGTAGGTAGAAAAGGCGTTACAGCAAATACAAAACAATCTGAAATAAGTGAATAGGGTTATATAGAAGTGTATATTCAATAGTAGCACAGTCTTTAAGACAGGGAAGATCATTTCACCAAAAGAAGGTACTGTATGTGTATACTGTGAATCACAGGAAACCAGACAATATGGAATAAGTGAAAAGGATTATAAGGAAGTGTATACATATATTTGTATAGCAGCACAGTCTTTAAAACATGGAAGAACATTTCACCAGTATATGGTACTGTAAGTATGTATTACATGAAAACAAACAATATTGTGCAAATATGCAAAAATATGTTGTTAAAAAGAGAATTAATAGAAGTGGCAGAACAATCAACATGCATCTCAATAAACATAGCTTACTGTATGTGTGATTTACAGGAGGAAAAAACAAATATTAAAGGTGATTGTTTATTTGCTTGTTTGTTATTAGGTGTCCTACGTCAACGCTATAAAGGTTATATTTTGGATGGATCCCAAAACTAACATCTGACAATTTTACGTGCTACTACACAGAGACAGTGCAGGGATATTATGTTTCCTTCTCAGCCAGTCACATCATACAGAAAGTGACCCTACGAAATGGGAAAAATATATTTTTTACCAATAGTGAGCTTCAAACCAGACAACTCCCAATTGGGATGCGAGTTGGTAGAGCGCAAGGCTTCAAACAGGTTACTCCTAGCGTTGAATCCTGACCAGACTGCCTATCTTCCCTACTGGTTGTGTTGGTGTCTTTACAACATAGCAGTGCTAGACAAAAGTCCTCCACTAGTATCCATGCTCTGTCTTTGTGCTGCAGCACATAAAATTGTCAGATGTCAATCTTGGGACCCTTCTACGACAAAGCCTAGTTGTTGATGTTTGGTTGTTAACAAACTAAACAACAAACAAACTGATGGTGTAACAATATATAAACAACTTTTGAACAGGGAGATAACATAAAAATGTAAGAACACAGAAGAGCATGAATTTGACCAACAAAGATTACTTTGTATGTTTCACAGGAAATAAAAAGACAATAAGGAAATGTATGCAAATCGGTGGGTGAGGCAGGGTGCGTTGGAGCAGTTGCTAGGACATTGGATCACTTTTGTGAAGGTGCTGGGTTTAAACTTTGGCGTGGACAAGTTTTTCTGGATCCCATGTGTCACCCAGCAAGGAATGGGATACTGAGGCTTTTGAGTCACAGAAAAAATGGATTTGCAAGAGCAGGGTTGAAAACGGACAGAAACTGGTCTACAATCAAATTTGTCCATTCACAAAATCTAGCATAAAAAACATATATAATATAAATTAACTACGGATCTTTTTTTTTTTTTACAGGTATTCATCATTTAACAGAGAATGAGCATTGCTAAAAGATAATGTATACACTGGTTCTGTATCCTCTATTATGATTTTCATTGCAAACAACTTATGGGGAATTACACTTCAAAACACAATTATACTTCTAAACTATCACTATATATAGGAAATCCTCAGGGAATCTAAGAGATGTTAAACCCAAAAAGAGAGACCACTCTCTCTTTCAGCATAGAAAAAAAAATCTACCAACTCTTTTGCATTGTGCAAATTGACTCAATGAGACAATGTTTGGTATAAAAAGGTCAGAAATCTGAAACAACAAAACTGAAACAAATATGAATCCATGACTACAGATTCTAGTCGGTTTTGGTTTGACATTGTTACCCTGTTTTAGACTAGAAATGTATTATGCGATTGCGAAGTCATGTATGCAGGTAATTTTTTATCTAGAGCCCTCTAAACATAGAAAAAAATAACCTTTATTGCGTACTCTTAAAAAAATATAAAAAGAATCATTTCTGGCTCTAGATTTGCGCCACTTTGCTAAAAAGTAAAATACATGAATTATAAGGTAGAGGTAGACCGAGTGAAAATATTTGGGATGGGCTAAGTGGAAAAAAGGGGGTCGACTTGATATTAAAATGGCAGGACAGAGGGACAAGGAGAGACAAGGTTGCCAAAGCTAATCGAGACAACACTCCAGTACGATGATGTTCAACAATTAAAGAAGAAAAATTTTCAAACATCTCCAGAGAGCTTTTTTTGTTCTAAATTGTTATTTTTCCTATATAGGTGAGTTAAGCTTTGTAATAACTTAGCCAACAACAATCCAACCGAGTTCACTTGATTGCAATGTTTATGTAACATAAAGTTACATTGCAGATAGAATATTCTAAGCCAAACAACATTCAATTTTTTGCTATTGTTTGTTTTGTTTTAACATTCGGGCTAAAAAAAACCCCAAAGAAAACAATGAAGGAATTGTCAGGACAGGAGCAGAAAGTGCGCATAGAACTTCTCTTCTCATTTTCCTAACTTGCGCCATCAGAAAGGCAGTCTATGGGCTAACTAGTTGCCAGAATACTGAAATTTTAGAGTATTTTTAAATGAGATAGGACATTTTAGAAGTGAGGTGGCAAAGTGCATTCAGTACAGTGGCGAAAAAACAAACAGAAGAGTATATATAAAAAAACATCAATAATTCAAACGAGGATACGAGAAAGTTCTTAAATTAGGCACAGCAAAATAAAAAATGTATACCCATTAGTATTTTCATCAATGTCTAAATATAACGTGTTTGGGTAGCTCTTCTACATACAAATTACGGTGGGTTATAGTTCAAGTCAAAAGCTTGGGACCAGAAAAATGTCTTGCCTTTATGTAAGAAGGAAATTCATATATTTATATAAAAAATAGTTTTTTTAAATAGAGAAAATATAATAAATTAATAAATAAATAAACTGTTCAGATGGGTTGATATTAACCAATGTTGACTTATGTAGATTTCACTGTAATAACTAATTTATTTATTTTTTAATAATAATAAATGCAAACTAAAAATCACACAATATGGCTGCCAGTTGCTGTGTTGAAGAACTTGAACTGTCACAAGAAAGTCTTTGCTTCGTTTCTTTGTGTTTTGTTTTTTCATCCATCAAGTTTTTCTTCAGAGCACACGCCTTGGCTCAGTCAAAGCAACACATGTCTGGGTTTGAGGGACATCACCTGTTGGATTATTATAGTCAAAGGGTTAAAAAGTTAAATTACAGATTATATAAGAGTATTTACATTTCATAATTATTTGTATGTATATTTTGTTCATATAAGGTTACTTAAGTGTGTGATGTGTAAAGCAGTTTGAGATTTGTTTAAACCTTTGCTGCTCAGGTATGTCCCCTTTTGTAATTCTAATCCTCTTATGTCGAAGTTTAGATCCAATCCCAAACAGTTTGAATTTAGAGGTTTCCACTCTACTATATCATTATTTTCCTAAATGTTCTAAATCTGAGATAAGGTATCATACAACTAAGTGATGACTAAATTATCACAGTGCTACCATTATGCCATTAATCAATAAAACTCAAAAGTAGCAAAAATGGCTTAGCGCCAAAATTGTAGTATATGACGGCATGAACATCCAAGATTCGAACGTCGGTGCAGACCTAACAGCCAACAGAGGCACAGGGTTTGCCGCGCCATCCATCACGCCTCGCTCCCACTCATCCACGTCTGCCAAGTCTTCGTCCAGGGATCTCGTCAGCTGCTGCAGGAAAACATCCAGGGCCTGGTGGGGTAAAGAGTTATGATAAAGCGGGGGGGCGCGGTGGTCTAGGGGTAGAACATCGACTTCCGACGCAAAAGGTCCCGAGTTCGAATCCTGGCTGGTGCGTTCCCTACTGGTTGAGTCGGTGTCAGTATAATGTGAATGGCTAAGACAGGAGTCATGGTATCCCCGCCCTGTCTCGTGTTTGGCAGCACATAAAAATTGTCAGACGTCAATCTTGGGGCCCGTCAACAATATAGCCTATATAGTGCTGCTATTGGACGAAAACCAACCCAACCAACCATGATAAAGCTCGTCTATAACAAATCGCATGGTGTTTTAGATGGCCAAAATATCCAAGCTTTCTTGTTTAGATATTTCGCGATAAATCAGGCCTTACTTTCAAAATCAAAACATCATTATTTAAACTTTTTTTTTTAAATCTATGATGACGCAAAGTTGATGACTTGAGTTGGTTGCTAAACATCCAACGTCAGCATTTAAAAGGTTATACTGTAAACAGGCCCCATGACCTGACGTCTGACAATTCTGTGTGCTGCCACACATGAGACAGGGTGGGGAGACCTGAACTCCTGTCTCATCCGGTCGAGTTATACTGACACCAACCCAACCAGTTGGGGACGAAATTAGAAAAATAAATTTTTGAGTGATTGTGGGATTAGAACTGTGACCCTGATTTATTATAAAATATTGTCGGTTCATTTCATCTTTGTGAAGAATGGTTTATCTCAAAATAAGAAGATCAAAACAATTTGTTGAAATTTTTCTGGTTTGTTATTTGTTTTGCTTTTATATGTAGGTAATTTTTAAATTAATAAATTTGGCCCAGGCCATTTTTCTTATCATAAAACAGATGTGTTAGGAATTCTATTGGTATTTTTAAATGGGTCAGAGTCATAAAATAAACTCGTATAAAAATTATTATGTGCTGCTGTGAATTGCTTACAATCTTATGGTTACAGTCTTTATGGAAACTTTATGATATAAAATCTTATGGACCAAGAGAGATAACTGACCACATCAGAGACAACTCTCTCGTGCAGCTTCTGTAGCGGCTTACTGTCCAGAGTTTTGTCCCTTTGCTTGCGGACTGAAAACATCTGTAGCATGCTGGTGTTGAATATCATATCTGAAAAGAAAGACAAAAGTTTTACCATACAACTTCTCTTCCTTGTCTGATGTATACCATCCATCTAGTCCAGTGCTTAATAGGACAGCTTTCATGCCCCTCCACACTTTCCAATCCTTCGCTGCTTTAAGTTATTTTGTAATTACATTCATTATAAAATTTCTTATTGTTTTCAATCAATCCACTTGTCATAAGATGTTCTAGCTTTTCTCTTATTATCACATGTCAAAAAAATTTACTTGGCATCTACGAATTAAATTAATGAGTGATCTTTCTGTGTTAACTTCCTGTAAGACTGTTCATAAGACTTCTTTATCCACGAGATTTTGAGCATGGCAGCTGCCCCCAGTTTCTCCTGTGTTGGTTTTAACTACTACTCTGCTATTCCACCAAAAATGGCTTTACTTGCAGGCTGTGATTAATATGACCGATTTCTGTTGCTTAAGGAAATATAGGATCTAGTAATTTCAGATTGGATACATTTTAATTCAGCAATGTACACAATGTGGAGATTTAACTCAGCAGTATAATGGTTAAGATTGTTCAGGCCACGCATCCATACATAGTAATGTAGCACTGAAAGGCTTTTCTTTCTTTTTTCCTGCATAGAGGAACCCACAGGGCAAGCGGAAAGTTGGACGACCTAAACAGACATGGCGAAGAAGTATGGAGGCAGAGATTGGGAGTGCTGGCATGACATGGACTGAACTGGGGAGGGATGCCCAGAACCGAGTCAGATGGAGAGGCGTTGCTTTGGCCCTATGTTCCTCCGGGGACCCAAAGGCATAAGTCAAAGTAAGTCAAGAGGTGCAGTTGCTTCAGAATACTGCTTAATACAGATGAAAAAGTTAAAGATTTCTAATAATGCTTAAACGTACAGATGAATAAGTTAAAGATTTCTAATACTGCCTAATACAGATAGATAAGTTAAAGATTTCTGTGTCTCATAACAAGCCTTGCTGCTTACCGTCCAGGTGTCTGTTGTAGTGGTCGTCCTCTGTCCAGATCTTCCCCTGCTGGGACACGACGGACATCATATACGTCATAAGGAAGGAGTCGGCAAGCTTGACTGTGGCCTTCTGACTCACCTGTGTAGAGAGGTAGCAAGGTATTAGTGAGAGAGAGAGAGAGAGAGAGAGAGAGAGAGAGAGAGAGAGAGAGAGAGAGAGAGAGAGAGAGAGAGAGAGAGAGAGAGAGAGAGAGAGAGAGAGAGAGAGAGAGAGATTGGTGTCGGCAAGCTTGACTGTAGCCTTCTGACTTACCTGTGTAGAGAGTAGCAAGTTATTAGTGAGACAGATAGAAAGAGGGAGAGAGATACTAAGAGTTAATGTCTCCTAGGTTCACAAAGGAAACCTTACACAACGTTAAATTAATGTAATCTTTCTTAAGAAAAATTGATTTACCCTCAAGTGAACATAAAAACTAGCGTAACTCACCTCGCGGAATTCCCTTTTCAAAACTTTAGAGTCGTAGTGGTCCAGCACTTCTTTCGCGACAATCTGCAACTCTTCTTTTATTTCAGACGCAATCACTTCTCTCTCGATGAAGTCTTCCGCCATGATGTCAAATATTGTGTCCTCCAGCTTGCAAAAAAAGTGAAAAGCATTTTTAGGTTTAATTTTACAAGAAAACAATCCTTGATCAGGGAAAATTAAATTGTTTCTTGATTAACACCTTCTGCTTCCTCAAGGTGTAATAATAAATAATAAGTTTTTTATAAAGCACTTCAAAAAGAAAGTTCAAAGAGCTCTACAATATAAACAAAACACAAAAGCAAACGTTCACTCATACAGACAATTACACCACTCCCATACAATGCAGCAATACTCATGATTATTTATAAATTAGCTTTAGAAGAGGCAGACCACTGAAATAATTATAAGTAGAGCTGAATTTTAAGGTAGTTTTCCATATTGGTTACAAGCAGACTTTAAATGAAAATGACTGAAAAATCATTGTGTTTAGTGGGATAAAAAAAAAACCTCAGCTTGTAGCTATGCATCAGCATCGAATCACCTTTCCACTTTAGGAGAGCATGGTTCACACAACTAGATCACTATGCTCCTTACAAAAGGGGAATTCATGGTTAGGGTATAAACCATGGAAGTTCTGCAACAACTGACCATATTATCCGTCTTTGCCCCTTAAAAAAACTTGATCGAGCATATGATACAGTTCAGGTTGTAGGTGACACAGCTATCTCTTGGCTTGACAAGCTAAATTTGGAAGTACATGTATAGCCATCAGAACTACTACTACCGATGGGAGATTCCCCATGTTAGGTTTTACAGAGCTTTAGTGGTTAGATTTTCCATGTTAGACACTAGGTTATACAGAGCTTTAGTGGTTAAATTTTCCATGTTAGATACTAGGTTTGTGAATCTCTTGCAGTGCTCCTTGGTTGATCAAGTTGGTTAACTTAACAATCAACATCCACAGCAAGGCTATATATTGTGAGTAAGTAGACCATTCAGGATATTCGTCAGATTAATCTCGTCATCACCCCCCCCCCCTTACTCACCAGTTCTTCCCCAATCTCATCCATATGGTCGTCCAGAAGGTCGTGGATGATGGTCGTAGCGTACTCCTCCTCCACGTAATCCTCTGCCATGTGTACGACTGTATCACGTACCGTCTCGCGTACGCCGAGCCTCACGGCATCCTCGATCAGGTCGTTGAGGAAATCCTCCAGAGGGTCTTTCTCCAGTCGCTTCTCATCCATGTAACTGGAGAAAAAAATAAATAAAGCAAAGTGTGATTTTTGTACGTATTTACTAAGGCATTCAAAGGTAAATTTTTGTTGGCACTGTCACGCGCAGGCATAATTTAGAACACACTAGTACAAGTGGAAAAAATTTATCGTAAAAAGAGCAAGATATGGACAGAGAGAAACGATCTAGGATGGGCTTGGAAGATGGATCATCAATGGAAGCAAAGGGATCGACCTGATTGTGAAATGTGAGGACAGAGATGTGGAGGGACATGGTCACCAATACTAACTGACACGGTACTCCATGATGATGATCATATTCAAGCAGTGTTCTCTATAACTCAGATCATTAATTCATCACGTGTCGTGTCGAAAGAGGTTGACATGAAGGGGCATGCCCCTCGTCCCTGCTCTGTTGTACATTCTAGAAGCTTCCTGCCCTTCTAGTTTCTTCTTGTTCTTCCTCTGTCTGCCCTTCCAGTTTCTTCTTGTTCTTCCTCTGTCTGCCCTTCCAGTTTCTTCTTGTTCTTCCTCTGTCTGAACACGGTACTCCATGATGATGATCATATTCAAGCAGTGTTCTCTATAACTCAAATCATTAACTCATCATGTGTCATGTTTAAAGAGGTTGGCATGAAGGGGTATGCCCCTCGTCCATGCTCTGTTGTACATTCTAGAAGCTTCCTGCCCTTCTAGTTTCTTCTTGGTCTTCCCCTGCCTTTCATCTCCTCTACTCTAATCTACATAGAACATACCCATACAAGGTAAATCATGGCATTCCAGATGTACAAAATATCTCAGCTTTCTTGTTTCAATCAAACCCTACTTTCAGTAGCAGGCATACTTATTTGTTTGTTTTCTTCTCGCTGTAATTTCTATGTCCCATCTGACAAAATGTCCATGCTTCAAACACCACTCATACTCATTTTTCTATTAGTCAATGACTCAATAAACTGCCTTTTTAGAGGCTAATTTTAGTTAAAGCTATACGTTGGACAAAAATTTTAAAACCTTCATAAACATAATGCTTAATTCACTCACTCATTGGCTGCCTCTGCGAGCGCCTCTCTCACGATGTCCACCACAAGCTCGGAGACGTGGTCAGAGAGAAGGTCCTCACAGGAATAGAGGGAGGGCAGGTACAGGGGGTGGTCGTATGGCTGCGGTAGCAAGAGGTGTGTTGGGGGAGGGGTTGACCGAGTGAGGGAGGGATAACAATCTCAATATAACAATGATAAATATAATAACAGATGATATCTTTTAAAAATTTAAAATTGTAAACTTCCATTAGAGAATGTTTTTAAAATGGATTTTTTTCTCACGAGGATAAGAAGAGAACATGTTCGTCTGATTTATTGATCAAGAAATAAGTATGAATTTATAGATATCTGTACAGGATCCTGTAAAATCTTAGCAAAGAGTTTTTCTTCTGTGATTGCTTCTTCTTATCCAAATATTTCTTGATCAATCACTGGTACCATTAGATTTCTAGACCTTTTGTTTGTCAAGCCTATATCATCTTTTGCTTTAGAGATTATTGAAATTAAATTTATTCTTCCAGAGAAACGTAGTTTTTGTTGAATTGTTGACGCTATGAATTCAGCGCTGCATAATTTTTTGAAATATCAGTTTGAGAACTGAAAAGAATTCAATTCATTATGTACAATATATATCCTAAATTGTCCATAGAGATCAATAATATTTTCTGTATTCTGTAATTCAGATGCAACGCTAACACTCAAGCAATTTCAATTTTCATTTCCTAACAAATAATTTCACACAGGACACTGAAAAATGAAAGGCTAACATAAAATTTCGACTCCATGGACTTATGGCCTACAGTATATCAAGAGCTCTTTGAATAGTGTGCTAAATATTTTTCCATACATTTTGGAAAATCGTTGTTAATAGGCAGCACAGGGACATAATAGAAATTCAAGTTAATTTTCTGAATTTTGGGACACCTAATGATATATACAAATATATACAAATATAGAAAAATAATTTGATATGGGTGAGTATAAAATAATTGAAGCACAATACTTAAATAAAGGTAAGAAAAAAGCATAATTGAATGATAAATGTAGGTAGATTATATCGTTAAAATGCATATTATTGTCATAAAATTCAAATTGAAGAAGCAAGGTTTTGAAAAGCTCTAGAAGTGCATTTCATATATACTATATAGCTACTGAATTGGTGAGTGGGGCACTTTACCAATATGAATTATAGTACTCGAGCAATAGGTCTCAGCCTTTCCAATTATGATGCACACATGCTGAGCACATTGCTATGCACTTGAGTGGACCTACCATTTCACCGATCTGCACACTTTCCACTTGTAACAATAAATGGCAAAACTTTGATCTTTCAAAAATATTCCAAAGTTCCGAAGAAAAAAAAATTTCAGGTGTAATATCTCGTGTCACTTGCGGCTGACTTTTAGTTTACATCTGTCTGAGCACTATAAATGACTTATATACCTTTCCTACCAATAGAAAAATAGAAGTTTGACAGATTCAAAAGAATTGTTGAGTTTCATTAAGCAATATTTTCTCTTAGACACAAAGAAGTATTATCCCAATTATTAGTCAAGCGATAAAACTTATTGTGTAATAACAATGTCAAACCTGTTTGTACATAGAAGCAAATCTAATCTTAAATTGCACCAAAAAATTATTGCATATATGTTAAAGAAAGAAATAAAATAGTTAACATTAAACACATCCGCCTATACATGTAAAAAAACAATTAAAAAAAACAACTCTAGACAAATGTTTCTTTATTTAGTTCTACTTTTTGTTTGGCCTTTCACTAAATAATTCCTTTAACATATTCTATTCATAGATATAAAAAAAATAATCGAATCCGGGAAAATCTAACTAAGTTCTGGAAAGAGGACTCATTTTGCGTAGTTGAGAGTGAGACAAATAGAAATGAAAGCAAGGAACTATGGGGGGTTGATGAATAAGTATTTTTGTTCAAAATGAAGAGGTTTTAGATGCTCTTACCAATGTAGCACTTAGCCTACTTAAGTAAAAATATCAATTTCAGCTATTTTGTCACTTTACAAATTTATGATATATTCCAAATAAAATTTATATCATGGTTGCCTCCCTCTTAGTTTTAGTGAAGACAAATAATTTTTAAATGCTCTATCCACAATAATTGGTTCCCAAAGTAAAATGCTTTTCATATTTATTCTAAAATATAGTTGGAAATAATGATGTAATTTTCAGCTTATAAAAAGGTATACATATTTTTTGCGTTAAGGACTTTGTATGATTTTTGAACCACTCTAAAAAACATTCAGACAGTTGCAGCCAGAAAATATAAAGCTTTTATAGGCATGTGTCCCAGAAACTTTCTAGGCGCCTCACACCAAAGCAGCACAAATGCAAACTAACAAACCAAAGAAACTCTCAGGAGACGAAAAAAAAAAGGAGAAAAACTATCTATTTCACATCTATGAATAGTTTTGGTCTAAAATAATATTTAAAATCTACAAAGCAGGAAAATCTATATATACAGAGGTATGTAAATTCCAAAAGTTAAAAAAAATTTTTTTGCAAAGGATGAAAATATGAATACATGTATATGTAAATATTCCAAAGAAAGGGTAAAAAAAATGTTAATAAAATAAAATGCTTTTGTCAGCCTTGACCAACCATATGCTTCATGACTTTTAGCATGTCAATAAGAAAATCTGGCAGGATGTCAGTGTCAATGCAGTCCTGAATGAACCAATCGGTGAAGTCTTGTGCAAACAGCGGGTGCTTGCGCCAGTGAGAAAACGCCTCTCGCGTCTGTTAGTGTTTGAGGAGGTTTATTTAGAAAATAACATTACACAGTAACATAGTAGAGTGAGGAAAGGGTGAGGATTTTTCAACCTGTAGAAAATATGTAACAGAAAAAAAAATTGTAGGATACAATATGGTTGATACCACACACACGAACATAAGACTGAAAACGACAGAGGAAGTTAAGTTTGTTTTAAAGAATCTGTTTTAGATCACAAAATCACAGGATGTATTATGGTTGATATGACCCAGGCATAAAAATAGAAACAACTGAGGAAATTTAATTTTTTTTACAAACTCAGTTTTAGATACGGTAATGAAATTGTAAAGATACAATATGGAAATTGGTTGATACAACACACAAAGGCATGACACTTTCAATGACAGAGGGCATTAAATTTGTTCGCTTCTGTTCTTAGGTTCATATTTAAATTTTTCTGTACCAGATACAGAAAGCGATGTATGTTGATCTAAGTAAAATTATTTTAGTTGCACTTTGGAATTCACATTTATGAATTTAAGACCAAAAGGGACTTGACAAATTTGAATATACATGTCTTTTCTTTTCCTTTTGGATAAAGTGATGCTATTCACAAAAGATTTCTGTTGCATTGTTATTTCTTTTATTTTTTAAATTTAAATGTGCTAACTTATCAGGGTTTCAAAAAGTTAATCCTGACATATTAGTCTTAGATTTTTTTTAGATGACTCTTTTTAACAAGATCTAATTATGAAAAGGGAAAGAAAATCATACACGTTTTTGCATGCAGAATTTGTGAGAAATCATAAACTCACAACAAAACACCAATATATTCAATCAAAGATAGCATATGAGTGTCTCAAATAATTTTTTTTAAGTTCACAAGATCTGTACCTTTGAAATTTTTTTTACAAAACATGCCATATTCAATAAAGCAAAATTATTTAAGTTTGGGATTTGGAATAAAAAATATTACCCTGCTATTTCCGTTTTTTAAACATCAAAATATAGATAAATGCAAGCAAGTAAGTTGTATTTTTTTTATTAATTAAAGGAAAAACTATAGAAAAGCATGCAAAGGATGCTTAACGTCTGGAACGAATTTGTAAAAGATTGTGACAAAGTTACTACCCAATGCTTTTGTATTATAACATTTTGTCTGTTTGTTTTTCCTCCTCCTCTTATCCTCTTATCTGGTACTTCAGAGGCAAATACTTAAACATGCAATCTAGCTTTTTAATTTCAAAGGTCTCAATATGTGAAACAACATTGGTGAATCAGGTACAAGTCCCAGATACAAGTTTTGAGCTAGAGCCCTTCAAAGAATCAAACATAGAAAAACTACTTCATATTGACTTTTTTGCACCTTGAAATAAATTATCTCTTGTTCCAAAAATATTAGAGTGTATTTGATCCTACCTAACATCTTTTTAAATGATCATGAGATCAAAATTCTAAACTGTGCCTGATTCACCCTGGTTGCTTCACATATACATGCAAGCAAATAACATTTTCAAAGGAAATCTAAAGGCATGCAACAGATACAAAACTTGTGAAACCGTTTCGGTAGCAATCTTACATAATAGAGTAGAGTGTGTTCTTTCTTAGTCACAAGAAGAATTGTTGTTTGAAGAAGTGGGAGCGTTTGAACCTAGTCCTTCACAAATGTGGCCCAACACCCTAACCATTCCACTAACGGCATCCATTTTGTAATGTAATGCACCATGACAAAAATTCAATGCAACTAAATGCACCTTACCATTTCATCTGTGTCTTCCTCCTCCTCCTCTTCCTCCAACATTGGCTGGTACATCATGGGCATGGGCATGGGCATCATGGGAAACGGTGCTGCAAACATCGGCATCGATCGGTGCGCCTGCGACTGTCGCCCTCCTTTCCTTCTCTTGGGAATGGGAAACCCAGACTGCGTGAGACGAGCTGACTTCCGCGCTGTGTGGATATCTCGGTACCCTCGATTCCTTGACAGGGATCCAAGATATATAATCATTTTTAGTGTGCTTTGTTGCAAAGATTGTCCTCAGTATAATATTAAATAAAATGTTCACATCGCATGATTCAAGCCATATTATATTTTTTATACGTGCACATAATTTTCAGGTATTTTAGAACATCTATGAAAGATCAAAGCTTTCATTTTATTATTTCAAATGGAAGGTGTGAAGATCTGACACAAGGGCACACCAATGCGCTCAACAAGTGTGTGCAGCACAAAGGGAAAAGGTTAAGGATTTGTGACAGTATTACAAATGAATGTAAGAGCATGTTTAAAAAATTGTTTTTTTTTTTGTTGTTGTGTTCCATCATAACAGGTTGTGAAATTTTAAATCTTAAAAGCACCATCTTGTTTGCTGTTTAAAATCAATATCTGCAATACTAGATAATACACAAAAAAGATGCCCAAAAATTGTCAGATCATACCAAGTATTCAAATTCTTTGCATTTGACATTTTAATAAAGAAATAAAAAGTGTTCAAATAACGAAACTGAAAAAAAGAGCAAAGCTGCCTATTTTTAGCAATAGAAGTCTGAAAACCAAAGGCTATTCCATGCTCAGTAAATGAGTGAGAGAGTTGGTATCTTAACCTCCAATGTCAGCAACAAGGCTAATTGTGGACAGAATTAAAAACTAAAATTTGACAATTCCATTTATTGTCCATACAGAGACAGTGTGAGTTAAGTTGATTTGGTTGCTTAGCTTTCAACATCAGCCCTATATAGACGATCACTTAGCCTCCAACATAAGCTCTATTATAGACGGTTGTTTAGCCTCCAACATTAGCCCTATATAGACGATCGCTTAACCTCCAACATCAGCCCTATATAGACTGAATTAAGACAGTGCAGTGATACCAGGACTCCAGTCTCAACAGACTGACCCATTTCTCGCTGAAGGCCAAAACTATGACACATTAGTCACATTTCCTGTCTTAGCCTGTCATGGCAAAAACATTACTCACTTGTCCTGTCTCCGTGCCTGGGCTTTCCGTGCATCTTTAGAGCCCCTAGGTGGAGGGGGGTAGTACACGGGGAATGGAGCCCCGTACACAACCTGTGGGATATGTGAATACGTCTGCACTGGAGACGCGTATGGCTGGGGTTTGTAGCGACGTTTTGCGTATCCTCCTCCTACTCCTTTCCCTCGCATCCCTTTGTTTGTGTATTCTGTTGGATTCTCCTCGTCTTCTTCACCACCGTCATCATCATCTTCCTCCTCACCCCAGCTGTCGTAGTCCAAAGGCTGTTGTCTGTGATACCAAATTGATGTTTCAATAAGGGAAATGATTAAAAAAGGACATTTATCTGAAAAATTTTACAACTTTATTTCCTTCGTAAAAGAAAGTTTTGTCTACATATCACAGAAGAGTCTATAGGACTAAACGAAAAATGTTCATTTACTTCAAAAATTAGATTTATTTTTAAAGAGGCTATAGGAATCCAATTTGTTTCTATGTTCAGAACAAAACTAATTATAATAAATTTAAATGTCATCTTTGCTAATTATATTACAGTAGTCTCCACCTAAGAACCAGTACCTCAGGAGACAAGAGAATCAGGTTATTACTGTAGGAAAAGAAAATGTGCCTTGGAGTCGGTAAACATATGATCAGTGCTCAAAGAAAAGTAATCTGAGGTTTATTTTTATGTTCATATGTTCCCTGGGTTGTTGTTTTTTTTCTCTCCTTATGTTCTAACTGTGGGTCTTCAGTTTGCTATTTCCGAAAATTAAAACATTGAGATAAAGGCAATCACAGCTGTGACATCAGTCTTTAGAATGCATTGATTTGTAATTTTTTTTTTTTTAAGTATTCTTTGTTAAGAGAAAACAAACCTCTCTCTTAGTTTAAAGTTTTAGTTTCTGTAAAAAAAAATCTTATTTCACTCATCCCTACTCTTCCCCCTCTCCTCTATTGTCAAGGCTGAACATAATATAATATACCAAACCCACATACTCAGAGCAAATTTGCAAACCGAATTAATATAATTTACCTTACCTTATTTTAAATAATCTACCTTATATATAGGAGTTGAGTTTGAGCATCATTATGTTCAAGGAGACAGATTTTGTCTACCCCATACAGCTTATGAAATTACTTCAATATACAGTTGCGGAAAGATGAACGGAAAGAGAATGACAATTAGACGGAGATAACAAATCTGCGACAGGACAAAAATAATTGACCTGATTGTGAAATGCAAGAACAGAGAGATGTGAGGGGATATGGTCATAAATGCCAACCGTCACAGCACCCCATGACAACAAAAACAGTTATTTCCATACATAGAGAAATAAAAAAAACGGAACTAGGAAAGGGACATCCAAGAAAACCACCAGCAAAATATGTGATTTTGAACTTCTATTGCCAATATCAAAATATTTCCAGTATTCGGGTAATTTAACTGGGTAAACAATAAAAGAATAACCTTACTTGGAAAATGCGAGCTTTGGCTTCACAGGTGGGATGACTTCGTACTTGTTGTGGTTGGACGGGCCATTCTGATTGTAGGGGGAGTGGTGACCTCTATCAGGCTGTGAACCTAGTCTGCATGGTAGAAAAATGATTTTGAATTTGTATTTGACAGTTGAGGTGCTAACCAAATCAAATATTTATCAATTTAGGAAAGAAGTCATATTTATAAACTATTTTGCACAACAAAACATTTAAGTGAAAAGAATTTTTTTTATTGTAAATATCATGTTTAGAAAATCCCAAACCCCAATTAGGGTAAATGTACTCACCTTGTCATGCACTCATTTATTTGTACAATGACTTTTAAAACTCAATATATTACAGTAAAAATAACCAAAAGGGAAAAAAGTACAATAGTCAATATGTAATGCTGATAATTCTTTGGTAGATCTGTCATTCCACCTGTCATTATAAAATCATAGAGGACATTATAACTAAGAGGTGGCAACCGGCATCAGTATTTTATTTACATCTATAAACACCTTGATTTATTTATTGCCAGAGTGATGGTCATATACATAATGCATAAAGAATACCACAATATTTTACTTTGTAGTCACAAATCCAATAGGAATTGAAAAAAAAAGAAAAAACATGAAACATGTAACATGAAATATATGAGTTATATACATATTTAGGAAACTAATATCACTGTGAACAAAAGAAAAATAGAAAAATTAGCTGGGAATATGTTGTTCGTTTTTTTTTTAACTTTGGAGATCGAGAAGCAGAAAAAAAAATTATCACTCACTTAGGAAGATGATAGGGTGAAGGTGTTCGCCTGTATTTTCCAAAAGCTGGATGGTTCGAGCTATTCGCCCCTGAAACACCGTTAGGTGTTCTTTTCTTGTCGCAGCTACAGGACTGAACTTTGCTCTGCTTTTCTTGCCTGATGATAACTCTGTCCTTATTCTGACCAAACTGGAGACAAGAGAGAAAAGGACAGGACCCTCAAATCTATCCCATTAATGGTTGCTTCCTGCGGCTATTTCTCTTACCGCTCCTCTCCCTCCTCCCCTCAACTTTTTAGTAAATTGCTAGTCTACACAACCCTTAATCATTTTAAAATGGTTTTAGATAATGATAGAAACGATCGACTGTTGTTTAAAGCACAGTTTTGGAGGTGTATTTGGTACACAACTTTTTGCACAAAAAATAAAATTATATTAAAACAAAATAGCTAGTCGTTAAGTGGCAACTTTTCAGATAGATCTTTAATAGCCATTGGTCAATATTTAAAATTCCCATACCATTTAAATTATTAATGATGGTCACAAAGAAAACCAGTTTGAAACTTACGAGTCCTGGTGCTCCTTCCAAAATGACTCTTTCTCAAGCTCTTCAAAATTTCTTGTAAGAGTCATAGTGATTGCAAGAAGAAAAATAGTGTCTCTAGACGATCAAGGTAGGCTTTCAAGAAAGCATTGATCTAGCTTTTCGCTCTAGAATTCCTAATGCTCTACTTTACTCTACTCGAACTGGATCTAGATTTTAGATCTATAATCTGTGTCTACCTCTACATGTCGATATTTATTTGGATTTGCCAAAGTGGTGCCATTTCTCTTTGACAGCACTCCAAACGTCTCTCCTTTGGGTCAAATCTAGATCTAGATCTAGAGAGCTACATTCTAAATTCTAGGTCACATATTCACGAAAAAAATCACACATTTTCAAGACATGTTTATAAAACTGAATATAAAACAAATGTATGACTCTAAGACTAATCTAGTCTTGATACTTTCTGGAGTCTTCGGGCAGGTTGAGAAAAATGACAAAAGGTGCCTGGTGAGTGGTGTTGCGTTGGTTTGAGCCGAGATTAAATTTCCCTTTGGAGACTAAAGCCTAACGCTTCTCGATAGTAGTTTAAAAAACGGCGTGTTAGACATGGACTAAGATAACTTTGTTTGGTTCATTATATATCAAAAAATATGTGGGAGTTTGAAACCAAATACCAGAAAACTGCGAAATGCAATCCGTTCTCCTGAAATGTAGATCAGGCTAAGTGACAGAAACCTGTGTAGTTGCAAGAATCAAAGCTGTCCTTTATTTACAACGAATGCTAGGTCCCCAGAATTAAAAACTTGTGTTTAGTGGTATTTTCTTAAATGATTACGTAGCTTCAAATACTGTTAAATATTTAAGATTTTATGAGTACTGCTGTATAAAAAAAACTGCTTCGAGTAAGAAAATTCTTTTGAAGTTTACACTTACTTAATAAAAACACTATTGTTTACATGCGATACCGACAAGCGCCGCCTACAAAATAAACTTACTTCAAACAGTTTGTGTTTTTCGTAGTGAAAAAATATGGCTGTTTTATTTACGCATCACAAAACGTGTCGAGTCGCACCTTATAATAATTAATCTGCTCAAGATATAGGGTGGTAAATACAAATAGGGACTATAGATGTATTTTAATCTCTGGTACAACGTTGTGATAAGTGTACGACCTTTTTCAAGATAAAAGAAAAAAGAAGGCTTTCGACAAGTTGTAAGCTACCGCGTCGTTTTCCGCTGAAATCAATGAAAATAACACCTGAAATGCAAAGCTTCATTTCTTTTTCATTTCACGTTTCTTGATATAATTATTATTAGGCTGGTGGGCTAGCCCATATGGTTGGTTAGAAGCGTGAATTTATGTATTCTGCATTTGGAATGATTTAAATGGAAAACAAAATTTAATGGTAGGCCTATAAAAAATAAGCTAAAATTTGCTGGGTTGAATTTTGTTCTGATAATAGATTGTATATCACTTTTTGTCCAGAATTGATGACGTTGAGAAGCAGGGACAAAAGTGCTGCTGACCTCCCATGCTAGAAGCATGTAAGTGCTGTTAGCTCAGTTTAGTTTATTTTACATTTAAGCGCGCGCCAGCACAATAACGGTTATGTTGTGCCCAAGGTCCATTTGTTGCATTGTCACAGTTGGTTTTTGTTATATCTATCAATGTCTTTTAGAAACCTCAGTATTCACTAGGAAATTGTTTTGATAAAATTAATATTCTCTATAGTGGTTTGGAAGCCAGCTACATATAACTCGTGGATAACTGGCAGTGTCATGTTTTGGTATAAAAGACTTGACAAAAGTCTTAGACGATAATGAAATGAATTTATTAAACGAAGTGGGTGCTCGTCCCGCAGTTCGTTGTGGGGAAGTTCAACTTTCTCAACGCGCAGTTCTATGACGTCAGAACCGATCTTCTTTGTTGTTTCACTTTTACAAAGCTTAATCAATTTACCCGTTGAGCGGGCACTTCGACTTCGAGACGATCAGGCAGCATATCGCCCCTCGAGGTGAATCATACTAGATGTAAACATGTCAATTATGTGTCGTAGTGTTGCTGAGTTATGTTTAAAGATGAGTAACGCCCTCAAGTAACACTTAAATTTACTCTTAAAAAATCACTGCCACAGTATAATTTGTTCAATAATCATAGTAGTATTTACTATTACTGTTTGACATAGAACTAGACCTAGAGGTTATTTTAATGTAATGTGTTGTTGATTTAGACAGCCTTTTTCCGAATGCCAGTGTTTCTCTTTAGGCAGGAGGGCACTTGACATTTTACAATAAAGAAGTATCAATCAAATTTAAATGAGTTTGTTGTTATTCGACCTGTTACATGTATATTGCCTCCATCCCCCTTCTCATAATGAAACTGAATGGTACAACAAATTGAATTTGTCATCGCTAAATCGTGACTAACCCCATACCTACCTTGGATGCAATAAGCAATATTTGACGTAGACAGGCTCATGATTGTCTGTTTCTTAACCCTTGACACGTATCAATATATACATTTTAAAAGAGCTGTTGTCAATGAAAAACATTTCCATTAGTACTAGTACTACATCACAGAACATGACTGACATTAGAAAAAGAAAATCAGGCAGGGGAGAATGGACTGATATATCCGTGGCATTAACAAACGGTACACCCAGCCAACTTGTGTACAGGTACAGTGTACCGTACTGTACGAAAATGAACAAGCTAGGTTTGTTGAGTATTGACAAGAGGTGACTCGAGTCTCTTTCAACCGTTCTTGCTTAGTTTTACTCTTATTAGTCTAGAGAAAATTGATGAGCAAAACATTATAATTATTGCAACTGAGTGGACACAAAAACATGAAAT
>RQTK01000960.1:120931-145384 GCA_003991915.1 Elysia chlorotica
ATAGATAGATAGATAGATAGATAGATAGATAGATAGATAGATAGATAGATAGATAGATAGATAGATAGATAGATAGATAGATAGATAGATAGATAGATAGGCAGCGTTGATAATGATAATCAATATTATAGAATTTAAAAAAAAGAATAAGAAAAATACATTAATACTCATTTTATTTTATAGCTAACCTCACCTTTTTTTTAAAGTCCCAACACAATTTTCTTCCATACCGGGTATTCTTATTAAATCGATGGCTTATTGTGTCTCTAACCTTGGTGAAAAGGTAAAATAATGGTATGCAGGATTGTCGCCGTAAAGGTATAGGTACCTGTAGGCCTACTAGTAAAAAGGTATTTTAGAGTATGAGTAAGACGCAGGTCCCAATAATAGGTATATCAAATAGTTAAGTAAGAAAGTGCTCTGGGTTGAGGATGGTAGTCTAAAAGATCCGTTGCGTCTTTTCCAAGGGTTAGCCTACATGATGCCGAATGGAAAGCCCTTTCTTTCATTGCAATACAATGTATCGACACATTACTGGTACTTTACAATCACAAAAATAGCAAAACATAGAAAAAATTTTGTTCAAGAGATCATGGGCGGGTGGGACAAATTAAGCATTTCCTATCTAATTTCTCTAAACCTCTTAGTTGAGACAGAATGTGTTGCATTAGCTCTGTTCACTCAGGTCGGGGCTTCCCACAATAACAGGCGAAGTTACTGGAGTAAACAAACATTATTTTGCATATAGAGTCAAAGTGAACAATGTTATTCAACTAGTCGGCACATTAATTTTGGATCGCTTTATTCTTTTGCTGTAGTAGCTGAATAGGCTAAACAAAAATAATGCTTCGGGTCGGTGGTCTTCGTTCCGTTCTACTTATAATTATTAGGTAATATAATTATTAATAAAGATAAACAAATGTTTCCTTTATAACGAAAACATGCGTTCATCATTCCTGCCATTCGGTGGTACCGCCTTTACACAGGAATGATTCGAATAGACTACATGTCATGATTCGAATAGACTACATGTCATAGATCTATGTAAACCGTCACGGCTATAGTTTATTGAACTTAATAATTACATTTACAGGCATAACCATTTTCTAGATAACCTTGAAAGAAAGTTGGTGACTTTGCGCGGAGCGTCATAATTAACAACAACAAAAAGGGAAGAAATTAACGACAACAAAAATGTCATACTAGTTTACTTGTAGTCTACGAACGAGAGACACAATGACAACAACACCGATAGGATTTGCTATTAAGCTTACAGAAGAAGCAAAATTAATTCAGAAAAGAAATAGCCTAATGTTGTATCATCACATTTCAAAATAGTGTAAACATGTAAATAAACAAACACACTTAGAAAAACAAGATGAATTCTAAAGAAAGATAGTTTCCTGAATACAACTGTTATTAAACAATGAAGCGTCATTATTGCTTTGTTCAGTTGTTGTCATACATTCGTACTACACGAAGGACAGAAGAAGAAGAAGAAGAAGAAAAGAAAAAAATGACAGAACAATTCAACGATTAATCCCCTTGGCATTTCGAAAGTCAGCCCAACACAGCCGTTGCCTTTTCCTGTCAGTCAGACATGCGCACTTCAAGCTATGGCTTCTGAGGGTGCTAAATTTGGAATGGGCGTAACTTTATCAAGTGACAGATGAGTGATGTCTGCAAGTCAGACTGCCCGTTGGTATGCTTATAAGTTTTATTTTGGTCCAATATCAGCAAATATTTGACCATTTGCGTTTTGTGAGCTTTCAATTAATGTTGAAGCTTCTTAGGGGATTTTTATATATTGGAAAAAGCATGCAGCAATTCGAAATTAATGTTTGTTTATAGCAGGTCATCTGCTACTTTGAAGGTCGAGAGCGGTAACAGACGACGGCTGTCGGATTGATCCGAGGTTAGCGGTGAGGCTCGGCAGGGGATATTTTGAACACGTCAATCACTGTTGTGTTGATGTAAAAATCTAACAAAATATTTGAATGATTGGAGATGAGCGAAAGATGATATAGATATGAAGCAACACTGTTTAAAATAAAGGGCAATATTTTCGTGTGAGTTTTAAATCTTTTTAAATAAAGCTAGAACCCAAAACAGTTCGGTGTGTTCCATGACGTCATTTAGTGGGCAGTGTCGACGCAGCCAAGAAACGCCATTTTGACGATGAGTGACAATGTCTGTTGGCTCTAAGGTAGGGCCAGCACTGACAGAGTGGTAGGAACTGAGATTGACACATGTCAGGACACCGAAATGTCATTTTTCTTCACTGGTTCGATCATGAAACACGCGGATAGTATTGACTGAAAGTGTTTTTGAAATTTCAAGCATTCAAGATTCACGTAAGTGGAACTCTGATTCTGTAATTTGTTCAAAAGAGACGTTCAAAAACTCTGTTTTGGATTAGAATCGTGATCATGACAGACGTAGATTTAGATCTACGGACGTGTACTAGAAATAGGTACAATAGCCTTGTGGTCAGCGAACAACACTTGTTTGTAATGCGTGGTACTAGAGTCTAGATCTATAGAAATCTATATTTTTAAAAATCATGATTAAAGTTACACGTAGGCTTAGATGATTTTTTTACTAGATCTAGATTAGAGTACGTTAGTATAAATGTTAGTATAAATGTTAACCCCCCCCCCCTCTTTCCCCCCTGAATCAATTTAAAAGATGACCATCTAGATTCTAGATTTAGATTTAGATCTAGATCAAGGTCTTAATACGGAAGATATTAACAATAGGACCTAGAGGCTAGATTGTTATTTAGGTTGGTAAATGAAAAGTACAGATTTGTGGAGAGAGAGACTAGAGAGAGAGAGAGAGAGAGAGAGAGAGAGAGAGAGAGAGAGAGAGAGATTAATTATTTAAAAATAAAAGCATACAAATCAAGGTGTTGTCAAGGTCCATGGATGAATATTTTTTTTTTTTTCACCTTCACAAAATTACTTGGTATTTACAACAACAAAGCCAATTTATAAACATAATCTATATGGAAGAATTGATACATTTATCTTAAAAAAACAAACAACAAACAAATCTTGAAATGGCTTTATAAATAAACTTTAAAAGTCATTAAACAATTTGTTCTGTAGGCTCCTTTAAATTCGAATCAGAATATGCCTGATGTTGTTAAAGCATAGTCAGCCTCTCAGCCCTTTATCATACATAGAGATCCAATTTGTAAACCTTTTTTTAATAATGGAAATCAATTAAATGATGCCAGTTTTACCTGTTAATTTACACATATTCAATGATATAATAGCAAGCAAATGAGACAAGGTTCAAAGCAGAAAAAGTGTTTTGTATTTCAGAAAAGGTTTTGTAAAAAAAAAAAAAGAATCATAATATTCGAGTTGGCATTTCTGCGTTAAAAAAATCAATTTGATTTGATCTTTTATGTTTTTCTCAATTGTTTCAGTTTTCGGATTTTAGACCAGCAAATGCTGCAGACAACACGGGCAAGTCAGTGAAAGATGTCCATAATGCAGGGCCAGCCTCCGTCGTACTCAGAGAGCCAGGTGATAAATGGAGCCGTCAGTTTGCCCATCAGTGTCACAACGGCGACCCCAGTTGGGTAAGACTAAAGAGAATGTTTGGGGTTTTTTGGGGAGGGGCTCTCTTTCTTGGTTTTAATATATCGTCGTAGGAAAAAGTTCAGGTTCCACCCCTGATCATTATATTTATTATAATTGTTATTATTATTATTATTATTATTATTATTATTATTATTATTATCATTATTATGATAATTATCTAATCCATGTTCCATGTCTCAGTATCCAGCCTGGCCTGTTGGCCCTGACCAAGCAAGAGCCAGCGGAGGAAACCCCCAATGTCCGGTTACAGCACGAAGTTCCGCAGAGTCCAGAGGCAGCAGCGCAGTTTGAAGGCTTCAAGCAGAGCATCTACAAGTGAGTCAGTTTAAACTTGCGCGAGGTTTTGCCAGCTGTAACTTTGGTTTCAATACTCCTTTAGTTTATTACTGTGTTACTGTTTATCGCCTGACATCTGCTATTTCCTCTACTGGCTCTTGTGTCTGGTAATTGTGAGGCCTCAACTTCTGTAACATTTGTTTTAATACACTCTGTAATACTTGTTTCATTTTCAATTTACTCCACAACTTTTATTATAATTCTGTAAACACCCAATTAGTTGATGTCACTTGGGAACTAAAATTAGGATGAATACATCCAAAGATCAACACATCCATTCTAAAATAACAAAGAGTAAGAAGGCTTGGGATCAAGGTTGAGGATCAATACTACAGGAAAATCAACTCATCAGATTTCAATATAAGCGGAAGGCACTGTACCACTATGTCGCTGTTGCACTGTGTATCCCCCATACACCTGCTGTTCCCACTACTGACCTTCCATGTTTGAGAAATCCGAGGCGCCACTGTCATAACATTTGTTTAAATACGCTCCATAACATTTGATTACTTGTTTAAATACATGTACCCCTATGTAACTGTCTCGCCTTCTACCCCCAGACACCTGCTGTTCCCCCTGCTAGCCCTGGTGTTTGAGATATCCGAGGCGCCATCTGTCGTAACATCCATAACATTTGATTACTTTGTTTAAATACATGTACCCCTATGTAACTGTCTCCCCGTCTACCCCTAGAAAGGGAACACATACACAAAATACAATACCAAAAAAACCAAAATACAACACCAACAAAACCAAAACAATACAAGAAAACAAGAGCTACTACCTTTGACTACGTGACTAAGCAATGATGACGAAACCAACAAACAGGAAGAAAATTGATGAGAAAGTCAACCCACGTTGACAGAGAACACAAATAGAGTCAGTCCGGACTCCGACAGTCAAAATTAGTAACTTGATAAAAAGAGAAGCAAACAAGCGAAGGGTCTTGTGATTTATTACGCTTTATTTATTACAGATTTTGTGAAATGCATAACGTAAAACGTATGACATAATCACGTCCTCTTGGAACAGAATATTCTGTTCGCTCATTGGCTCCGTGAAGCTAGGCCAGATCTTTGATTTGTTGCCGGTGCAGATTTTTATAGCTACCGTCTTTATTTTAGCTAAAAGCGCTGTCATCGCAAGACTTGCATTTCTCTAGAAATATGATTATTCAACAAAGCAGAGATCGTGGGTAGTACGTACAACGTAGAAGTAAATATACGCTCCCGTCTTTGGGGTTTATACTTACGTTAAGTCGGACGCGTAAAACTATCACCGCGTTGTAGTTATGACTGCTTGCATTTCTAACTCAGGCGGGCCGTTGGTCTCCTAGGATCCACAACTTGCTGGGATAATTTATTTTGAGAATGAGAGGGGAGATTACTTTGGATGCATGATCACCAATGTCTGTTAGAGATCAGCCCTGACAGAGATAATGCTCCAACTGGAATGGATAGCCACGCTCCGATGGGGACTTTTCAATCTTGACGGGTGTAAGCAGCTTATAATAAAAATAATATACCCCGGTATAGAGTTTAGGCTGCAAGAGAGATAGCACGTTACGTAAGAAAGATTGAAAATAGAATATATAGATGGAAATATATGGAGAGAGAGAAAGAGGGAGAGAGGGAGAGAGAGAGAGAGGGGTAGGGAGAGAGGGTTGAGAGAGTGAAAATGAGATACAGAGGGAAAGACAGGAGTGCAAATAAAAAAGAAAGAAAAGTACAAATAGCGAAAAAGAAAGTGTGTGTGTGTGTGTGTGTGGAATAGAATGATCATTATATTTATTATAATTGTTATTATTATTATTATCATTATTATTATTATTATTATTATTATTATCATTATTATGATAATTATCTAATCCATGTTCCATGTCTCAGTATCCAGCCTGGCCTGTTGGCCCTGACCAAGCAAGAGCCAGCGGAGGAAACCCCCAATGTCCGGTTACAGCACGAAGTTCCGCAAAGTCCAGAGGCAGCAGCGCAGTTTGAAGGCTTCAAGCAGAGCATCTACAAGTGAGTCGGTTTAAACTTGCGCGAGGTTTTGCCTGCTGTAACGCGGGGCGCGGTGGCCCATGGGTAGAACATCGGCTTCCGACGCAAAAGGTCCCGAGTTCGAATCCTGGCAGTTGCGTTCCCTACTGGTTGGGTCGATGTCAGTATAATGTGACCGGCTGAGACAGGAGTCATGGTATCCCCGCCCTGTCTCGTGTGTGGCAGCTTATAAAATTGTCAGACGTCCGTCTTGGGGCCCGTACACAATATAGCCTATATAGTGCTGCTGTTGGGCGTTAAACCAACCCAACCAACCATCCTGTAACTTTGGTTTCAAAACTCCTATATTACTGTCTTACTGTTCATCGCCTCACATCTGCTGTTTCCTCTACTGGCTCTTGTGTCTGATAATTGTGAGGCCTCAACTTCTGTAACATTTGTTTTAATACACTCTGTGATACTTGTTTCAATTTACTCCACAACTTTTATTATAATTCTGTAAACACCCAATTAGTTGTCATTTGGGAACTAAAATTAGGATGAATACATCCAAAGATCAACACATCCATTCTAAAATAACAAAGAGTAAGAAGGCTTGGGGTCAAGGTTGAGGATCAATACAACAGGAAAATCAACTCATCAGATTTCAATATAAGCGGAAGGCACTGTACCACTATGTCGCTGTCTCACTGTGTAACCCTATACATCCGCTGTTCCCACTACTGTCCCTCGTGTATGAGAAATCCGAGGCGCCGACTGTCATAACATTCCATAACATTTGATTACTTGTTTAAATACATGTACCCCTATGTAACTGTCTCGCCTTCTACCCCCAGACACCTGCTGTTCCCCCTGCTAGCCCTGGTGTTTGAGATATCCGAGGCGCCATCTGTCGTAACATCCATAACATTTGATTACTTTTTTCAATACATGTAAGATGATGTACCCCTATGTAACTGTTCTCGACGTCTACCCCCAGACACCCGCTGTTCCCACTACTGTTCCTCGTGTTTGAGAAATCCGAGACACCAGCTGTCGTAACATTTGTTTAAATACGCTCCATAACATTTGATTACTTGTGTAAATACATGTTGTACCCCTATGTAACTGTCTCGCCTTCTACCCCCAGACACCCGCTGTTCCTACTTGTTTAAATACATGTACCCCTATGTAACTGCTCTCGCCGTCTACCCCCAGACACCCGCTGTTCCTACTTGTTTAAATACATGTACCCCTATGTAACTGTCTCGCCTTCTACCCCCAGACACCCGCTGTTCCTACTTGTTTCAATACATGTTCCCCTATGTAACTGCTCTCGACGTCTACCCCCAGACACCCGCTGTTCCCACTACTGTTCCTCGTGTTTGAGAAATCCGAGACACCAGCTGTCGTAACATTTGTTTAAATACGCTCCATAACATTTGATTACTTGTTTCAATACCTGTACCCCTATGTAACTGCTCTCGCCCTCTACGCCCAGACACCCGCTGTTCCCACTACTGGCCCTGGTGTTTGAGAAGTGCGAGGCCTCCACCGCCGCGCCTGACGCGACGTCCCACAGCTTTGAGAAAGAGCTGCAGGCCTTCATGAAGCATCACGAGGCGCTCAAGTCTTCCGTTGTTGGCGACGATGAAGAGGTTAACCAGCTGGTAAGGATTAATATTAGAATATCATTACTGTATACAGTGTCACGACTTGGCATAAGTTGTTTCTGCTTTCTGCTACTTTTTAGATAATCAATTCAAAATGTTTTATTTCCTTATTTTTAATTAAATTTTAAAGCACAAACCGATTGGCATATTTTTAATCCGAAAGTAATGTTAGAAAGATCTCATTTTAAACTTTACAATAGGATAATTTATATTTAGGCATTATATGTCTCACTTATGAAAAATGTGTTGAAATGATATAGCAATTAATTCATGTTGGTGACTGTTTATTTTTTTATATCACTTTATTGATTTTTTTTTCTCTTTCTTTTAATCATTGTAAAGTAATGGCTCCAGAATGATAGTTCAAATTAGATAAGTTTGGTTGTAATAATAGCACAACCCTAATAAACAGAAACATTGTTAGGAGGGTATAACTATAATAAATAATATGTGAAGCAATCATGCTGAATTAGGTGCAAGTAGCAATTTTGACTTTTCAAAGTGATTTTTATTGTTTTCAAGAGCATCACTGCACTTTCATTGTTTGAAAAAATGAAAACTACTTTTTCTACTCGAGAACCATAGATAACCATTTTCTTTCATTCAAAACTGTAAATGATCAATGCAGATGTTTTTTTTTCTGAAGTGCCCAGAATGCCTGATATAGGAACAATAACATGTCAGAAATGTTAAAAAGTGAGAAAGTTTATTTCAAAGACACCTCTTTGATGGTCAGTAAAACTCATATCATAAGTTGCAGTTATACTGTGAGATAAAGTGAGAAAGTAAAGTAACAGTGGATGTGCAGCCATTTTTTTGGCCCAAAGTATTCTAATGGCAGAACTTCTGTAAGTCAGTGAGGATTTTCAGTTAAAGACCAATTCTGTCTGGAAAATCTAGTGTTAAACTTTTTCATACATTTATTTCCAACCACTCTGGAAACCTCTTTTCTACGACTATTTGTGTTCAAATAGTCTGTCCACAAGAAAGATTGTCAGAGGTCCGTCTTGGGGTCCGTCCACAAAATAGCCTTGTAGTGCTGATGTTGGACGTTAAAACCAACTCAACAATATTAGACTTAGTGCACAATAAGAATATCAATTCTGGTCTGTTCCCCACAGATGATCAAAGGTGTGCAGGTTCTGCGCATTCACCTGTTGGAAATGCCTCTATTCTTCAACTATTGGTGTTTAAATGTGTCCACAAGAATTAATATAATTTTTTTGATACGTTGATAATGCTAAACCTCTAATTTTACAACTATTTGTGTTGAAATGTGTCCACTGGAAATAATATTTTTTAGATAGTGCACAATAAGAATATCAATTCTGGTCTGTTCCCCACAGATGATCAAAGGTGTGCAGGTTCTGCGCATTCACCTGCTGGAGATGGAGAAAGTCAGCGAGCTGTGCCGCGACTTCTGCGCACGCTACACTTCCTGTCTGCGGGGCAAGCTCACGTCGGAGCAGCTGCTGCATGTGGACGGGTGTGACGATGACTGTCTGACAGATCCACAGGACATTAGTCTTACCCAGTGTGAGTGTCGGTTATTGTCGCAATGATTTATGTTTAAAGATTTTTTATCTGTGATGCCCATTTTCCGTTTTTACTTTCTGTTGGATTTTAGATATGGGCCAAGGCACTATGTGATATGATCTAAAACATTTATCCGTAGCAGTGAATATCCTATGTGACTGAAGTTTTTTCCAAAACAGATATAACTGGGTTTTTTTTGCCTGTAGTGCTAAAAGGTTAAATGAAAAATATTGAAACAATATATTAGAAGAAAAATATGTTTTCTCAGCTCCCCAAAGCGGGTTAAACCTGAGCACCGGACTGAACCTTCAACAACCACAGCAGCAGCAGCAGCAATCACCGTCTGCAGTCGTGGCGACCCCTACGGTTGTCGGGGGCAACGTGGTTCTACAGGCACAGCCTTCCCAGCAGCCCCAGATTGTGTCTGGCAACACAGTGTACCAGATGGTGCACACACCACAGGGCATCGTGGCTCAGCCCATTCAGGTGAGATATAATGTTGTCTGTTTGGTCCACACACCACAGGGCATCGTGGCTCAGCCCATTCAGGTGAGATATAATGTTGTCTGTTCAGTGTTCTAGATGTTTGGTCCACACATCACAGGGCATCGTGGCTCAGCCCATTCAGGTGAGATATAATGTCTGTTTGGTGTGCACACCAAAGGGCATCGTGGCTCAGCCCATCCAGGTGAGATATAATGTCGTCTATTCTAGCTGTTTGGTCTACACACCTGGGGAGATCGTGGGACAGCCCATTCAGGTGGAATACCATCACTGGCATAATTATCAGTGTGTTGATTAGAGCAATATCTATTTGGAGCAGATTTGAGTTGAGTTGGCTGCTTAGCGTACAACGCCTGCAATGTATAGGCTAAATTGTGGACAGGCTCAAAGACTAACATCTGATTATTTAACATAATATTTCGTCATGCCTATTGATGGTGCCACCTATGCATTCAGACAATCAAACCAGAAAGACTTCAAATTCTAGGTCATATTCTTACAGAGCCAGAGAGGAGAAAATAATCTATTTTTTTGCTTACTTCATTTCGTGTGAAATTTGAATTATCGGACTTCATTTTTTTAAGGTTTCCACTGAAGTTTTGATCCTGCATTTCTAAATCCATTTCTCTACTTGCAACAGATCCAGGGGCCACTAACTCCGGTACAGCCACAGGTCCATCCGATGATACACGGTAGCACGCCCCTGTCTCAGATCGGTGTGCCCCTCAGCTCCTCTTTACAACAACAACAACAACAGCAGCAGCAACAAGTTCCTCAGAAATCCCCTCTGGCTCAACAACAACAGCAGCTGGCAGATGCAAAGAGTGAGTTGATTGAAAATAGTAATGTTGTTTTTTGGAGTTTTTTCTATATCAGGATGTCAAGACATGTTGGACAGTAGGAAACATGAAGATTACTAATATTTATTTTGTTAGTTGTTTTTTTTTTTTTTATTTTATTTTGTACCTCAAACTCATTTGTTTTGGACTTTTTATTTGTTTGTTAAGAAAATAGCCAAAATAGTGTGCACACGAGGAGTAGGTCCTGAAGTTAAATTATGCCACGTATATAGGTTGAGATAACTCCTATAGAGCAATATTTCTGAGTAAATGAACTTTCCTTTTAAACATAGTCCTATTTTTTGTCTGTCAATTTTTAGACCATCACCGTGTATCTGACGATGAGGAGGATGATAAGAACGGCAAACAGAAGCGAGGCATCCTGCCCAAGCAGGCGACGCAAGTCATGAAGTCATGGCTGTTCCAGCACATTGTGGTTAGTTATTATTTTAAATACTCAGAGAGAGAGAGAGAGAGAGAGAGAGAGAGAGAGAGAGAGAGAGAGAGAGAGAGAGAGGGGGGGGTAGACAGTTGTTAAACACAAGGATAAATCTAAGTTAATAAAGTTACTCATTCTGTGTATAATCTTTGGTGTTATATTTAAATATTTTTAATTTATTGTCATCGTGTGTAAATGTTCTTGTGTATGTATAAACCAAAAAGAAATACCTGTAAAAGGGTAATAAAGGAATTTTTAAATCTTGGAATGTATTTTTTTACTCATTGATATTTTTTCTGCACGAATAAAAAAACCCAATAATAACACACACACAAAATGTGCTTGCAAGTAAACAATAACTCCTTTTTTTTTTTTAACTTTCATTTTTTTTTAAATTTGAAATATAGTCAAATATCAATTTAACATTTTATAACTTTCCAGTAACCATATCCATTGATTCATATTTTAAATTACTAATCTGCAGAATCTAGTTTTGATTAGACATGTTATCTATCTCATCAGCATTTGTGTTTGTGGATTCCATTCTCATTTAACTATTCCTTTATCCCGCCAGCATCCGTATCCAACAGAAGACGAGAAGCGCCAGATCGCGTCTCAGACCAACCTGACTTTGCTTCAGGTCAACAACTGGTTCATCAATGCCCGGCGTAGGATTCTACAGGTTAACATTGTTTTAATTTTTATTACTTCTTGCTTTATGTTAATGGAATTTCAGCTGCTTTTATCGTACAATGTTTTGTTTTTTGTTTGTTCTTTCTAGCTAGGACGTTGAACAAGACGGGGGAAATATGTTAGATTGTGGTGAAATCTGCTTACGTCAAACCTCCCAGGGAAGCCTAAAAATTATTTAATCCCAAACAGTAACTGTTAAGTTTAATAAAGAGGAAATTAATACTTTGGAAATAGTTTAAATATATAAATGTTCTAAAACAGGTATCTTCAGCAGCTTCATTGTATTTGTTTTTATTTCCCAATGTTTTGTTCCTGTTGTTCTCAGCCAATGCTTGAAGCAGCAAACCCTGACAAGAACAAACCCAAGAAGCCAAGCAAGCCAGGGGGCAGCAAACCCCAGCAGAGGTTCTGGCCAGTCCAGCAGGGGGCGGAGTCAGGAGGCGGGGCCAAGCTCAAGACTGAGTTCAATGGAGCAAAGAGCCCAGGAGGTGGGGTTGAATCAGAATCTGACTCCACCCCCAGCCTCGATCCCTCCAACCCACTGGGAGCCACAACTGCAGGGTCGGGGCTAGCCTTCAAGCCCCAGCCGGCCCACATTCAGAACAATAACAACAGTAACAACAACAATAACAATTCCCTGCATAATCTGCAACAGCAGCAGCAACAGTTGTCCGCACTCAAACTCCCATCGGCCTTGGCGTTGCAACAGCTGATGGCATCGGGCGGGATGATTGGAGCAGGGGGCGGGGCCTCTGCCGCCCTGACAGCCGAGAGACTGCAGCAGCTCCAGCAGCAGATGCAGGTTGTGTCGTCAGCGTCACTGGCACCGACTTACTCCGGGTCCGTCCAGCCGTCGTCGGCCGAGGCTGCGGCTCTGCTGGCCCAAACAGAAGCGGCGGCGTTCATGGGTTATCTCCCTGGGTCTGGGGGTGAGTATAAATTAACCTTTGTAATTTACAGAATGTTCGTACAAGTTTTGGATTTCGTTCAAATACACAATCAAATCTAGAAATAATTTGCTGGTTTTTTGTTGTTTTAAAAAAAATGATTTGCCTAATAGTTTATAAAAAATAGTGTAATCTAAACATGACTCACTCAGGGCATGATTTAAAGTCCTTAATTTTTCTAAGTATGATTTATTATAATAATAATAAGAAGAAGAAGAAGAATATAACAAAACTATCAGCTTTTCATAAAATATTTATCTCATCTCTCCACAGTGGTTTTCAAACTTAATTCCGACGGTCAACTTGTTCCAAGCTCTGCAGCCCACTCCCACCCTTTCGCTCAACCAAACCCTGCCCCCTTCACCTTAGAAAACCTGCAAGCCCTTCAAGCAGGCTTTGTGCTTGGCCCCTCCCCCTTACCCTTAAGCCTGCCCCTGGGTGTGGACGGGGCAGGGCTTGGCTTGGGGCTGGGCTTTAACCCTGCCTTCTCAGGCTTCTCGGCCCAATCAACTGCGTCAGCAGCAGCAGCCGCATCATCTGCCCTGTCACTAGGTGCTCTTAACTTTGCTTCAGCATACAACACACCGCTTCAGGTAAGTCACCAAGTGTAGTCTTTTGTGATAAGTGAAGTATCTTTTATGTTTAAATTTTCCGTTTCAACCATATTTGTATGAATATTAAATTATTATTAGAATTATTTCTATTATTATTAATGCTATAGTTATTTATTATTATTATTATTATTATTATTATTATTATTATTATTATTATTACACTGTAATATAGCTGTTACTGTGCAGACATTAATGGAAATTCTAATGCTAAACTAGCGGATGACAGAGAACAGTTATACATTACCAATATACCATTAACCTCATTCTCTGGGGATCAAACTGACAAAAGTGGTAGAGCGTTAATCTCCCAAATTTATTTGTGAAGCAACCAGGGTGAATCAAGCACAAGTCGCTGAAATAAGTTTTTTAGTTAGAGACCTTTCAAGCTAAACATATGAAAAGTGCTCTATAGTGCGACCTTGTTAATTTTCATATTTATAGAATTATCTCTGGTTCTAGAAATAACAGAATAGTAGTTTCCTCAACCTATTAAAGTACATGTGGTACTTCTCAACACACGATAAAGTGTAAACAACTCAAAAACTCTAAATTACGACTTATGTTTGATTCACCTTGGTTGCTTCACATTTGTCCTGGTATCCCATGCACCTCTGTGTGGCAGCATGTAAAGTTTTCAGATTTTAGTCTTGGGACCTGTCCACAGTATAGTCTTCCTGCTGATGTTGGACGTGTAGAAAACAACCAACTCATCTCTCTCTCTCTCTCTCTCTCTCTCTCTCTCTCTCTCTCTCCCGTCTCCCCAGTTTGCCAACTATTTGAACCCCGGCGCGCCGATCGACCTGAGCAGCATGTCCAGCCCTGGAGGCCTGCAGCTCGGACAGCTACCCGGGGCGGTCAGTGCAGGCTCTCAGCTGACCACCCACAACGGCCAGGTGAGAGGGACAGGCATGTCTTTGATTGGAGAAAGCAAAGCTCTCTCCTGATTAAAATAGACCAATTGGTCAAAATAACAAAGATCCTATATGTGGTAGAGCAGGGTGGTTTCTTGGATTGCCTTTAAGCAAAATGCAAAATGTGCCTCACAACTGCTTATTATAATTTAACCAATTAATTTACAATTAACAGGTGATATTACTATTAGATAAATTCATGTACATGTATATACGTATTACTATTGCCCAGCCCAACACACATAGTTATACAGACTAAACCCCATGCTGTTTTTCCTTGCAGGTTCTGATGGGGTTCCAGGCGCCAGACGCCAATGAAGAGACCTCGGGGGTCGCGGAGGAAGACGGTGGCGACGAGGAGAGTCTGGAGGCGGGAGAACTAAAAATAGACACCAAGGAACTGAAGCCTTTATTCACTGGTGTATGATAGCGTGAAATGAAAGTTGGTAGTGATGGGACATGGGGAGGGGGGAGAGAGAGAAAGAGCGAGGGAGAGGGAGACTGATATATGGAGGGAGTGTAGAAAAAGAGTTTTTTTCTCATAAATATTGAAAATACTGTTTTAGTTTCAGTCAGATCAATGAAATTCATAGCCCATTGTAAGTCATCACATCACTGCATCAACCTTGACAGTTTTAATGTCATTGTGCAGTGTAGGGCTGAAACTAGCGCGAGAGAGAGAGAGAGAGAGAGAGAGAGAGATGTGAGGAGGGAAGGAGAGATTGAGAAAGAGAATGAGAGTGTGTGTGTATTTGTGTGAAAGGTGTAAACAACGATGGACTTAAGGAAACCTTAAATATATATATTATACTTGAATAAAGGTAAAGATTCACTCTGTAATAGCAAAATGCTTAGAACTATAAATAATATGAATATTTTTTTTTCTGTGAATTTGATTTGGGGTTTTCGTTTTAAGAAAGTGGCGGTTGTGATTTAAGATTTTTTTTTTTTCGTTTATGATGCCATAATTATTTTATATTCCTAATATTATATATTCTGAACTGCTTAAAAACCCGATATAATTTTTGTAGCCTAAATATTTTTAGGGATCAGCTTTTTGCTATGTATTTTTTTTTGTCATTTACTTCCATTCTCCCTCTCCAGTTGATATTTTTCTCAAAGCTTTTAGTTCGCAGTCAAAAGGTTTCGATTTTTTTTTTTTTAGGATCTTGAAAAGCCATATGTTATTTGCAGGAGTTAATGTTTAATCTGTGATATTGGGGCTGCCTCTTACTGATTGAGTAAACTTTTTCACTATGATTTGTGTTTTCATTGGTTTTTGCATAAGTCTTTAAGTCAGAAGCTACTTTTCAAAATTGTCATATGTTGCAATAATGGACTTTATCAAACATTGACTATTTGGAACTAGAGCAGTTGTCATACAATTGTCCTGGAACATACAATTAAAGAAAATTAACTCCTGAGGCAATATACTAAATTCTTTTTCCCCCCCACTTTGGCTTTGATCAACTGCTTTGCAAAAAATAATGTAGAGTAAGACCGTTATTGTATCAATTGGAAGAAGTTCAGTTCATATTCTAACTCCTTTGTTTTCTTGGTGTTATAATCCATCTTGTTAGAACTAAGTCCCAAGGAGAATAACTTATAAGTCCAAGTATACTCTACATATAAATATTTTTATACACATGTATGTGTATATACCCTTTAAATCCATCCAGTAATTCTTTTAATTTTATTCTGCAGGAATTATTCTTTTTCTCTTCATTTCTGCATGAGGAGCGCTCTATCCATATCCATAAAATTTTGAAATGCTATTTTACAGTGTGGTTCTTGTAACAGTATTTAGCTTCATACTTCCTTTGAGTGATATGCAACTGGATTGACTTCTTTTTTATAATATTATTGACTTTCACTTAACCATGCAAATTGAGGCTCTGGTAATGATGTATAATAATAAAAATAATGTAAAGAAAGATACTTCTTTGTGTGCGTGTGTGTGTGAGAGAGAGAGAGAGAGAGAGAGAGAGAGAGAGAGAGAGAGACAGACAGACAGACAGACAGACAGACACAGACACACATGCAGACAGACAGAGACTAATGGAGAGATTGAATGAGGGATGGGGACAAAGATGGACAGACAGAAAGCCTGAGCTTAGAATAGGAGCTGGGGTTTAATAACATGTTCATGTATGTACAATGTATGAATTCTTATGTTGCTTCCATATTTTTAACTCCTTAATGTGTTCATGGTTCCCCCAGTGGTTGCATTTATTTATCTCCTTCTGTTATAGATTTCCATTGGTTTACTGCTGACATAATCTTCCTTTTTTATTTTTTTGTTGGAAAATGAATTTTACTTTAATGTAAGAAAATGTCCTTGTAATTGTAAGTTGAAGTCCATCCCCACACTGAATTTGTGTGTATTTATGTCTCAGATATATGACTTAGGGCCCAGTCGCAGTTTAGCCTAGTTATTTAAGACGGAAATGTAAAACCAACTAACCCAAAATTCCAGTTTATCTTAGTATGGTGCAAGAGTCTTGACTTTATGAATATTTTTAGTACAATGTATTCAATTTAAATTTACAATCTGAATTCTTTTTTTTTTTTAAGTACCAGGTAGATGGTGTAGGGGATTCTTTCTTTTTCTGTTTTTTTTTTTAAAATTATTTTTTATTGCCTCATTTATTATTACTTAAATTTAATTACTTTAAAAACTCTGACATCATAACTAGGAATTTTTACTACCTGTTAGAAATTACTAGGAATTCAACTACTATCTTAGAAATAATTTGAATGAAGCTATGTTTAATCAAGTTATATTTATAGATAAAGTTCTAAAGTCAACCATGAATTTTCTTAATTGAAGCTGATGGTGTTGCTGTTACTATTATTAGTGTTGTGGAACATTGATATGCTTTTTATTTAGTGTAACTATAAGTAGTTGAGAGTGGGGAAATCAACAATGACTTATTTTACAAGTTGTTGAGTTGTCATAATAATTATACTTTTTTTTGTTTTTTGTTTGAACTTGTATATACATGTAATTATGTAAACTCTATTTGGCAATGCAATAAACTTGATTTTTTTTCATAATAAAAGTCTCTTGTCTTTTTTTTTGTTCATAATATTTCCCAATTGTGCATACAATGAACATTATATGTCTGTATTGATGAGTTAGAGACGCCAAAGTCTAATTTCTAAAACCAAAAGTCTATACTATTTTGCTGATCGGCCGAGACATGAGTAATTTTATCCTTGCACTGTCTCTGTGTGATAGCTCGTAAAATTTACAGATAACAGTCCACAATATAGCCTATATATATATATATAGCTGATGTTGGATGTTAAGCAACAAACTCAAACTTAAAACTATCCTGCTAGTATCTGGGACTTCACCAAAATTTTTGATAGCCCAGTTGGTTAGTAGTCTGGCCTGATGAATGAGATTTCCTCAGTTCAAATCCCATTTCCTGTTGGTGGGATCTTCTCTGAGTATGATTCTGCGGTAAACAAAGTAACTCAAACTAATCAATAATAACTTTTCTACGACTGTTATATCTGGAATACATGTAGACCTAATTAAGACACAGAATAGCAAACAAACGTTCTGATTATTTGTATAGAGTTATTCGATTTTTCCACCCTTAGTTCAGCAGTGTGATGGCTTGAAGTCTTGCGGGTGATTTGTATATTTAAGAGCAGGAAGCAAAAAAAACAACAAAAAAAACGAATGATATAAAGTGTGGATCCAAAATAGAGAGCACAAGAAAACTAGGAACAAAATATCAGATACTTTACACGCAAAACGTGTAATACAAAATGCATTTTATTCATAAAAAAATTAGCAACGTAAATGTGCAATACCTGATTTATTACTTTTTCTTTTTCTTTCACGTGTCCACCTGTTTTATTGGTGGTTTTTAACAATGTATAGATGCGACGCACTTGATCTACGAGTGGCACGTAGAGGTTAGTTGCAGTGTTTGTTTACATTCTCTTCACCATACGCGAAATTATAGCTGTAACCATTAATGTTTATCCTTTTGATAGACTAAAGGCATGAAACTTGTTCGAATCGAACCTTTTGTATGGGACATTACTCAGCTTGCTACGAGAAGAGAAGACCAACAAACCACCCACATAATTATTGTTTGCCATGCTAGAACTAACCGAAGTATTGGGAAAATATATCTTCCTCAGACACTCACTCATCCCCCTTTCTCTTTAATTCTCCCCCACCGCCACCCGCTCCCTCTCTGTTCAGTGCGTGAGCAAAACCGATGAGGCATGAAAAGACTTCAAAAGAGGGCGACCCGTCAAAATGTTACCTACGATACTTTCCACAGACTTATCTTTCGTACTTTTATAACGAGTTCCATCCGCACAAAGCGATACCAGCAGACGTGCGCTATTCGGCGCATTAATCTATTCGTACTCTACTTTATCAAATTCTAAAACATTCTAGGTTGTTGTTTTTCTTTTTAAAAATAGAATAAGATCCTATCATATTACAACATAAAAAGCATACTCTATATTTTTAAACTATTTTAGTCTTTAAGTACGAAAAACAAACGAAAAATAGTTCTAAACACCTGCATTAGCGTTGCTCATTTTTCACTCTCTCACAATTACCATGACGTCACCAGTAAATTTTTCTTTCAGCGCCATGTTGAAATCGTGACCATTCTGGTTTTTTCCCAGTGTGTTTTTCTCAACAATTTTATAATTTGTGTGGGTTTTGTAGTACTAATATTCTTTCAAGCACCAAATTGGTTAGACGAGGTAGGCATCTCGTGAAGTAATCGTGTATAATTACCGCATAACGTACAGTATCGATCAATGTATCATTACACCGTGCGGTAGATTATCAAATCGCGCAAATTCCTGTTGTATTCGATACGCTATAGATCAGAGTAACACAGGATTGTACTCAATAGCCAATGCCCATTCTTCTCATTAGTCGAAGAGGATCCAATAATCCAATTTATTAGAGCGTAGTATGAGTTTTGATGGGTGTAAATGAATGCAAGAATATATGCCCGAGGGAAGACATTCATGGTTTCTACATTAGATCTAGATCTAGAATCTAGATTGCTTGATCTTGCCCGGCCTTGGAATGCCAGGAATAGGTTTAAATATATCTAAAGATTTAATCCAACCCTCACCCCTCTCCATGTTTTCCCTCTCCTCCCCCCTCTCTCTCTCTCTCTCTCTCTCTCTCTCTCTCTCTCTTCCTCCCCATGACCCCTCGAAGGATGGTCAAAACTGCATCTAGTTCTAGTAATCCTGGTTTCCTTTCTATTGCATGTAAGCTTATTACATTCATTTATTGTGTACTATGTTTTAAACACGTTATTTTCTCATATTGAGAGATCAGAAACTTACTGTATTTTGTACACCAGTTCTAAATCCTTTTTTTTAAAATGACATTTAATGATTTATCAGTGCAGTATGTAGCCTATACAGAAACAACTATAGATGCACAAGACAAGTTCTAACATATTTAATGATTCTATGTTGAGGAAGTAAAAAAATGTATGATTTTCTGTTTGCACTAAATAATTATAATGTATTAAAATCTTAGAAAAACTAATAATCAACTAACAATCATGTTGAGATTTCATGCAAATATTTTGTTTTTAGCCTACCTAATTAGGCTCTTAATAATGCGCCTTGCAAAATGTCATTGATGATTGTTTTTATGTTGCATAAAAGTTGCATAAAAGTGTTCCCTTTTCTTTAATGTATATGATTGCTTTCAGAGATAGATCTACTGAAGCAGACCCTATATATTAAATTAGCTTTATATACTTTCTCAGGTGTAACTCCCAACTTCCAAGTTAGTCATACTGATAGACCAATTCAGACTTCAATTTATAGACTAGCACCCTGCCAAACATGTCAACCCCTGGCAAAGGAGGGCCTAGGCGTCCCCGCAGCGTTGTGTGGTACTACTTTGACAAAATCCCAGACGAGCCTTTCCGAGCGCGGTGCAAGCTGTGTGGCGCGACATGTCACCATGCCAACAACACGTCGAACCTGTTCAAGCACCTGCGGGTGAAGCACACGGCGAGCTACAAGGAGGCCGAGGAGCAACGCGAGCAGGAGATGGAGCTCTACATTGAGCTCAAGGCCAAGGCTGGAAAACCTGTCACAAGGTGAGGGGGGACCACGAGCTCACTCAGATATTTGTTCAAATTCAATAAATTAAAAAGAAAGATGACGATACGAACTGATACGATACGATACGATAACTTTATTAATCCTCAAGGGAAATTTGGCATGGTTTTCAGCATTACATTTTACAATGAACATCATAATATATATATATATAGAAGTGCACACAAGTATACAAGATTATTAACAGTTATAAATTTCTCTTTGTCCTTATTAATAAAACAGAGTAATTATAAATCTTACAACATCTTAATGCTATGCAAAACTGACTTATCCAAAGTCTTTTCAATTTACTGTAACTTATTTAATGATGTAGATAAAAGTAAAAGAGAAAAAAGAGTGATATTAGTTATACATGTATAATAATGTATTTTTCTTTTTTTTATTTATTATGAATATGATGGGAACAAATATGAAAATAATAGAGAGAAAATAATAATTATCAATGATTTAAACAAAAAAAAATCTGAAATGGTGCATTGAAAAATTTAAAAATTAGATTTTAAGAATTAAAATAAAAAAAATAAAAACAACAATTAAAACTGTTTAAATGCATTATATTCTCAACATAATGAAAAAAAAATGAATGTGTTACTTAACTTCATTGTTTTTTCCCTTTCTTTTTTTTTCAGACCAATGAAACGCCTGAAGCCATTGTCTGCCTCCCTGCAAACAAGGTAAGTTGGTTACAAGCATGCTAGAAAGACTGTTTACTTTGGTACATTTTTCTTTTTCTTTGAAGCCATTGTAGTAGTAGTAGTAACCCATTATCATGTATATTTTGATGTCATTAAGCCAACATATTGATAATTTAAAAACAAATCAATTTGTGCGCCAAAAAAAAAAAAGAGTTTAGTGGAATCTGCTTACAATAAAACTCATGGGGAAATAATAACTGAAAGAAAGAAAAAAATGTGTCTTGTAAATGGTTTATAATCTTAGAATAAGATGTTTATCTTAATTCTTCTGTATTTGATTAGACAGGTGAATGAAATAGTAAATCAAAGACTGCTATAGATTATACAGGTTTGGAAAGAGTTATCAGAAAAACTAACACTTTAAAGAATAAAGTGCAGAGGTTTAATTTTTATAATATTGGAAATAATCCATGTAACTTCTTCCCATACACCATACTAATAACTAAACATCAAGGATGAATTTTGAAAAAGAATAAAGTGCAGATGTTTAATTTTTTAAATCTTGGAAAAAATCTATGTAACTTCTTCCTATGCACCATATTCAATACTGAACATCATGAATGTTTTTTGAATGTCCATGTTTTGATTATTAAGCAGACCAATCAGAGGCAGGGGGCGGCTAAGGGGCTCCTCAAATCACAGCAAGAGGGAAAACAAACACCAGTCTTAAACATAAAAGAACAATGAAAGAATATTTAATATTTACCTTCTTTTAATTTTCCCCCCCCCTTTCAATCTGTGAACAAGTTTTCATTTTTAACTTTTTTTTTCTTTTTGTCAAGTAGACCAACTCGAGGCAGAGGGCGACCCAGGGGATCCACAAACCACAGCGTCGTCAACAACGCCACAATACCTCTAAAATCAGAACTCAACCCCACACTAAACGCACTCAACACGTCGGGCGACTGCGTGAAAAAAACGTACTACATGACCAAAGTGCGAGACCGTCAGAACGTGGGTCGCGCGTTTCTGCGCATGCTCGCCACAGACATGGAGCATCCATCCATCGTCAATCGTCCCGGGTTCCGGAATTTTGTGGCGGCACTAGACAGCCGGTTCGAGCTGCCCCAGAAGAAGAACATCATGAAGACGATGATTCCAGAACTTGCCGAGGAAATAAAGCAAAAGGTATAGAGATTTTAAAGAGAGTAGAATCTGCATAAGACAAACTATGGCTTTATATTAACTCTTTCCGTGGCCCAAATTCCTTAATTATTTTTTTTTTAAACTTTACAGTCGTATTTTGTTCTGTTGGAGTGGAAGTACCAAGACAACCAGAACTAAGTATAAAATATTCATAGTAATTTTACCATATATGAGACTATGGAGTGAAATGGTGAATAGTTCTGATGATTTACTCCCTTACAGGTGAAGCTGAATGTCGACGTGGCGTCATACTTCGCGCTGTCCGTGGAGTCGTGGAAGTATCGGGAGAGCCAGAGCTACATGACGGTGAGCGCTCACTTCATCAGGGACTCGTGGGAGATGAGCAGCATTGTGCTGGAGACATTCGACTGTACCGAGGACAGGACAGGTGGGCACACACAATTCAAATGTGTGAGGAGGGTGGGAGAGGAGGTAGGGGTGGTCAATTGATAGAGAATAAACGTATAAACGTAACTGTTGGAGACATATTCGTGAGTAAGTTTAGGCCTTAATGTCGTAGGTTGCCTAGATCTAAAATCTAAATTTAGTCTACGACATATTCATGGCAATTTTTATACTATATTTTGAGGTAGGCTCATACCTGCTCATTTGTAGGATAAAGGGCTAAAACATAGTTGAAAATCTATCTGTTCTCAATCACTTACAATTCTTCTGGTACGTTTTAGCAAGGTTGAGATTGAGCTTAATTTAACCATTTCTTCACACCTAATAATGCATTCACACATTGATATGATTTTTCATAATTTTGATCTTCGAAAAGAAAAAGATGAGTAGGTCACTTTTTACTTTTATTTCCAGTAAAAAATAAACTTATTAGATCAGATATGTCTGTTTTTCATGGTTAAAAATTCGACTTATATGAGTGGCCACAGTAGCAGTAGAAGCATTATCAGCAGCAGCAGTAGTAAAAATATTATTATAGTTAACATTTACTTTTGTGCTATTGTTGTTGTTGTTGTTGTTGTTGTTTATATTATTAACTTTCTTATTATCTTAATCACCACCAATATCATAAATAACCAAGGCCATGACTATTATTATTATTATTATTATTGTTATTATTATTATTATTATTATTATTATTATTATATTATTATTATTATTATCATTATTGTCAATTTTGTGACTATTGTTATTGTTACTCTCTATTTTTTTCATTTGTGCGACTTAAACCGGCCACCAAATGTGCTTTAAAGGAAAAAATATAGATATTTCTATATTACATTATTTTATGACGACTCCTGGTATGGACAATTTTAAAGCTGGCTCGGCAAGATACCTAAGATAATTATTAGCTGTCTATTGGATGGTGTATCCAATCTTACTGTTCTCCATTGAATTTAAAAACCTGTGGCCTAAAATTATACACCTGTTCTTGTCTTACCCTAGGTCCTGAAGCCGTTCTACGCAGCCTCCCAGGAACTCTGCACCGAGCCCTACACCTGCATGTCTAAGCTGATCCCGATCTCGACGCTCCTGCAGCAAGTGACGGACGCCGGTATCTCCGCAGAGGAGAGTTCCACTTCCTGCTCGGCAGCCCAGGCGCAGGCGGCGCTGAGAAACGCTCTGGCAAGTCAGATGCAGCAACACCTGGCCACCGTGGAAAACAACTACAGACTGGCGGCGGCAACGCTGTTAGACCCCAGGTAGCGGAAAGTCATAACCTTGGTTTGTACAGTCAGTTTAATGTGACTCGAGGAGACACAAGCTACGTAGATTTATAATTTGGAAAGAGCTCTTCTGATACAAACAGCAGAATCCTTGGTTACGGAAGTCATAACCTTGATTTGTACAGTCAATTTAATGTGACTCACCGGACACACAAAGTAGATTTATAACTTGGAAAGAGCTCTTCTCATACAAACAGCAGAATCCTTGATTTGTACAGTCAGTGTAACGTGACTCGCAGAGACACAAGCTACGTAGATTTATAATTTGGAAAGAGCTCTTCTGATACAAACCGCAGAATTCTTGACATCCTTGCTCTGGCTTTATTTATTTTATTATTGTAACAGATTCAAGCAGCCACTTTCGCCGATGCCACTGCCCTCAAGGCTACTGTGTGATGTCCAATCATCACATCACTCTTCTTTCTCCTCCTTTATGTATTGATGTTGTTAAATTGAATCACATTGATGTATGCATGTATTTAGAACCAAGGTTCATTTCCCTATAGGGCAATATAGGCTTATCTTATCTTATCCCCCCCCCCCTTCCCCAAGATTTTAACAGCATGTGTCGGCCTATGCGACAGCCCTGAGTCTGCCCAGGTCCAGGTTATCACATCCCTTTACTTTCTATGGGAGGTCTGTGGTTCAAATCTCATCAATATCTCCACCCCCCCCCCCCCATTTCCCTTGTG
>RQTK01000960.1:145589-155589 GCA_003991915.1 Elysia chlorotica
ATCATGGCATATTAGGCTTGATAGCCTTTAGCCTGCTCTATGCATTTATATTATGGTGAGGGTTGTAGTAGTACCCACACCTACTAGATCTAGTCTAGATGTGCAGTCTTTAACTTCACTCCAGCTCTAAATTCAATTCAGTTTTATAAATTGTACTTTTGAAGTGTTTGTCAAGTCTGTAATTATTTTCAGTTGCTGCTATATGTTTTGAATTACAGCTCTCTAAATATAAAAATCTGCCCTTCATTGAATTAAAAAAAAAATTTTTTTCAGTCTTTTATTTCATGCTTCTTAAGTAAAAGATCTTAACTCTGACTTTACCTCACCTATATCACCAATATAAAAATATGTCCTACCATGCACATATATAGGAGAGTCAGACAACTGGAATAATTACATCTGGAATTTTTAGGTATTTTGCGACAGTGGTAAAAGCAGGCTTTTAGTGAAAATGGCAGAACAGTGACTGCACTTTGCGGGGTTAGAACCCTCAACTTGTAGATGCATAGGTACCGGATCGCCTTACCACACAAAGAGAACATGGTTTCTACCGCCAGACCACCACGCTCTAGTGTTGTATGTGAAGGCCATATTGCCTGAGCTAGGAATAAGAGTGGCATGCCATGAGGACATCTTCTGGAGTTTGAAGGAGTTGAGTTGAGTTGGTTCAATATGCAACTTCAGAACTTTATATGCTATATTGTGGACGGGCCTCAAGACTGACATCTGACAATTTTTTTGTGCTGCCACACATGAGCCACAGCGGGGATACCATGACTCCTGTCTCAGCCAGTCACATTATTCTCAGGGGCTTGAAGGATGGGCTGCTGAAAGATAAAATATTAATTAGACACATCTTTATTTTTGTCCACATTTTTTTCAAGATTCTTCAAAGAGGCGAACAAACCTCTGAATGTTGACAATCAGCGTTGAAATAAGAATCTTCAAGAACTTTATATCAGACATGGAGCTGTTTTTTGTAGATATGATTTATTTTTCAACATTTTTATATTAATGAACACATCCTAAATGTTCAGTATCCACATTTTCCCCACAGATTCTTCAAAGAGGCGAACATCCCTCGGACGAGCGACCCCCTCCAGTGGTGGAAACTCAACGAGGTCCAGTTCCCGAACCTGAAGGTCCTCGCCAAGAAGTTTCTGTGTGTGCCGGCCACCGCGCTCAGCTCTGATCGGCTGTTTGACAAGGGAGGCGACGACTTCGCCAGGCGGAGAGACGCGTTCAGGGGCGGACAACTCAACAACATGATCTTCCTCAACAAGAACATTTCGCATTAGATGTGGAGTAGGGGGGTGGTGGGAGAAGGGGGACTGTAGGTGTTCAGTCATCTCAATAACGCAACAACATGATCTTCCTGAAAAAGAACTTTCTGCATTAGATGTACCAAGTGCTGTAAGCTGTTACGACAATGCTGTTTTTTAACTCTATGGCGTGTCTGCATTGTTAATATCAATGCTTCCAATGCAAATCTGCAATTTGAGTAAATATGTAAATATGTACTAGATATGCAAATATCCTCTTGTTATATCTAAAATGTCTTCCATGATTTAATAGGGAGAGTTGCAATCCGTTTTGTTGTAGGCCTAGCTTTGAAACCAAAGAAAAATTCTTTGTAGAGTAAAATGGAATAGAACCACGTATCATGAGCGTCTGATGCTGATTATATAAATGGGCAGATAATTTTGTATTGGCAAACACATAAACATAAAAAAAGCAAGAAAAAAGTAAAATAAATATTAATAGTTTTCCCCCAATGTTCATATTTATTATATAAGTCAATACATGTACTTAAAATGCTGATAATGATAGATAAGATAGTCATCAAAATAATAATCACAATTTTTTTTAATTCACTAATTTGGGGTATGCATGAACACTCACTATTAATTTATCTGTTGTTGTATATTTAGCATCAGTCACTGATAGTGTATGACAAAGAAAAAATGAGCTGTCACTTACATGCTTATGGGCCTGCACATTTATTTTTTGAGATTTAAGGCAAACAAACAAAACAATATTGAAATTTTGAATAAAAAACATGCGTTATATCCCTTACATAGTGCAATGACTGCGGTGATAATTCAATAAAGTTATTATTGGAGGTGTATTGTACACAGACTCAGCTAATGTTGGCAAAACTCCTTACATGAAAAAATAATTTCCCGTTTATTTTGTTTTAAGTTAAATGTGAACAAGTTCTTGTAAAGCATCTATGTTTAAATAGAGCTGGCTGGAATTCATTGCTGCTTTTGCTGCTTGTACAAAATGTAGTTAATACTGTACTGTATTACATTGTCCTTAAAAACTATTTGAACTTTTACTAAATTCATGGACTACTGTATTATACTTGTATGTTGAGAGAAGGGATAGACACACACAAAGAGAGAGAGAGAGAGAGAAGAGAGAAAGAGGGAGAGGAGAGAGATAGAGAGAGAGAGAGAGAGAGAGAGAGGGTCAAGAAAAATAACACAAATAGCTAAGACTGCAATATGTGTATGTATAAAATTTGTACATTGTACCATCTTACAGAGGTGACGCAATATACACATATATATACACACACATGTACTAACAATAATACATTTGATGTGATGAAATGTTTCAAAGACAAGTGTTTCGTACCTATAATCTTATACAAGGCCTCCTAATCAAACAAGCTTTCTCACCGCCGTGACTCACTTGTCGTAAGGTGCATTGCATTTCTAAAAAAAACATCTTCTCTGGATCTTTAATATTTTTAGAAATATTGGTTCATAAGTACAACATTATGGTAAGCATATGGATCGTCTTAAGAAAGAAGTTTACGACCAGTAGTAAGCTACTGCAACTTTGAACTTATGAGCCATTATGCTTATTTCCTGTGTATAATTATGTATACATGTATATCCTTTTCTGATGAGATTACTAATATGTACATGCAATAACTATGCCATGTTGTTCTAATGTTGAAAATTGTCAGACATTACAATAAATAATTATTAAAGGTTTTTCACATGGCTCCTGTTATAGATTTCAGTAGGTAAAATTATGTGTTTGAGAAAGAAAGAGAGAGAGAGAGAGAGAGAGAGAGAGAGAGAGAGAGAGAGAGAGAGAGAGAGAGAGAGAGAGAGAGAGAAGAGAGAGAGATATTGAGGGAGGAAGAGAGAGAGACAGAGAGAGAGAGAGAGAGAGAGAGAGAGAGAGAGAGAGAGAGAGAGAGAGAGAGAGAGAGAGAGAGGGGGAGAGAGTGAGAGAGAGAGAGGACGAGAGAGAGCGAGAAAAGAGAGAGAGAGATAGAGAGAGAGAGAGAGAGAGAGAGAGAGAGAAGAGAGAGATGGAAGAGAGAAAGTGAGAGAGAGAGAGAGAGCAGACAAAGCAAACAGTCAGTTAGACTGAGAGACAAGATAACCATGCAATCTCCATTCAATCAAATGCAAAAAAAAAAAAAAAAAAATTAAGATTACTCACCACTGTGTGTATGGTTAGGGAAAAGATAGATGATAACATGTATGATGTAGAAGTGAAGACGGACAGAACAGTCTGAGCATAATGAGCAGAGTTAAGATGAGTTGATTGCTTAACGTCCATCAACAGCACTACTAAAGTCATACTGTAGACAGGCCCCAAGACTAATGTCTGAAAATTTCTGGTGCTGCCACACAGAGACAGTGCGGGGACGCCTTTACTCCTGTCTCACATTATACTGACAAGTGACCCAAGCAGCAGTGGACTTCCTTATTGGGTGACCAACACTTTAGCACTTGCGCCAGTTTGCCTTCAAATTATGAGCAGGTAAGAGAAAACCTTGAAAACTCTGGAGATTATTTTACAAAAAAGCAGATAGGGCGAAAGATATAAAAATACAGAACAGTGTGTATGACTTGGATGGAGATTGAACCCGCACCCTTAATGTGGCATGCAAAACTCAGTTCAGAGTTGTCAGAGACAATGGAAACAAAATAAATACACACCCTGTGGTCATAGATTAAGAGTCTTAAGTACAAGACCAAGGTAGCTTACAACACGATTATACCTAGAAAGCTAACCACCATGTTCTTACTAGAATAGATTTAGCCTTTTTTTTTATTACTCAATCTCTTTTTTAATGAAAAAACAAAAGTGATTTCTCCAAACTTGCACTAGCAAAAAGTAAACCTCCGAGCTGTGAAAAATTAAGGATGATTGAAATAGTTAATTCTTACACCATTAGACTAGTGGGTTGGTGACATTATCTCTGCCACATGAAATTCTCTATGATACAATTAAAATCGACGTTCAACATACATGTATTTTCTTTACAGTATACCATTATACCCATACCCACAAAACAAACATTAAAAGACAAGAACCAAAAGTTTCATCATCGATATGCGATAAAGGGGACGCTACCTAAACAAAATTAGAAGGATAATAGGCAATATTTCATTTGCTTCCCTTGTACATCAAGTCTCCTTTCGCATGGATACAATTGTGGCAATTGTGTGTGTTTGTGTGTGTATGAGAGATTAAAGACAAGGAAGTAGATGTAACGATACATCCCTAACCCAAGTTCAAAATAGACGTGACAGAGGTTTATTATCATGAACTTTGATCTAAATCTGGACCTTTAATATCTTGAAATTTTGTTACTCTTTGGTAATAGATTGCTTAAAAAAATTGCAAATTAACATTTAAAAAAAAGAGTTCCCTTGCGGCATAATTATTAATTATATGGAACCTAAGAACAATCGGTGCAGAACTAGACAATATACATGTAATTGCATTATTAATAAATTATGCAAACGCGTGTCAGTAAAAGTAAAAAAATGGTCAAAGGGAAACAACCAAAATAATATTTAATTTTGATTAAGAAATACGCATTGCCTCCCTTATATAGTGCAATGTCTGTCGGGCTATCTGTTGTCTGCTAAGCAGACTTTTATTTAGTTTCGAATAACTTAATGGTTTCGTAATTTAGAATTTAAGGAACGCGTGTAAGATTATAAATGTAAAAAATCATTATTAAACACATTATAATAGATTTTTAAAGCTCCGTGACTATTTCTTTCGAAACTTTAGAGCTAGTCTAGATCTATTTTTGTAAATGAGGAAACCCTAAGTAAATGGCTACCCCAAGGCGTGGGCTACCCCCAAGGCGTCCAAAAATAGATGCCTTGCCCCTCACCATCCCCTTCCTTTTAAAATTGGTCATAGCAAGGCTTCCAAAAATAGCACATAATTATATACTTTTTATTTTTTTTCCCCACATAGTTTTGCCCGACACTTAACGTCTGTTTGCGGTTAAAGGGAAATAAACAAAATAATATTAATAACTAAAAAGTTTTTTTTATTTACTTCCCTTATAATTTATATTGTTTTGTTAGGTCTGTAAAGCTGGCTAAATTTTAGTTTCGCATTTACATCTTTTACATTTTATTGTTTACGTCTTTAAATAGTTATAATTAAGACACTATTAATGAAGAGAAATAATATATAATCTAAGGAGAGGTTAAATTTCCCCTAATATTGTTTTCGTTATTTAGGTTATAACCGTGTTTTAGATCTTTTATTTTTAACATGAGTAAACCTCCACATAGGCTACCTAGGAAAGCCCTTAGGTAACTATCTTGCATAATTTGAAAAAAAAGGTAAAAAAAGGGGGGGCGGGGCAGGTTTCTGTTGAATGGGATGTTGTTTGCTGGGTTGTTGTTTTTGTTGTTGTTTTTTTTGTTTTTCTTTTGTTTTGATAATCCATTTATATCTAAAGTTATGTTAATCTCAATGTGCGCGGTATTAAATATCAAGTCCTTTGATTGATTTTGTCATTTGTAGATTGTCAACTGTGAAGACCTAGATCTAGAATCTAGATCTATAGGCCTACATTAGTGTAAGTTTAGTAGTGTTGCTGTCTATCTAGATCTAAAAGTATGCTACCGTCATTGATGTTCACGGCCTGATTTATTCTGTATCTGATTTTCTTTTTAATTCTGAAGGACGTAGATATACATTCTAGATCTAGAACATTATTTATAATTTTTAAAAACTGTTTATGTATATATTTTTGTGATAACACGAAATCAACTAGATCCATACAAAAGGAATGATACTGGCTAACATCTGTTAAAAACAAAACAAAAATTTATATGGATGATGAGAGTTCCCAAAATCTTAAAATAGCCCTTAAGCACAAAAAAAAAGGGGGGGGGGGGGAATTTTCTGGAAAACAAGAACGACAAAAAAAAAAAGGGGGGGGGGGGGTAGACTTTTCTGGAACAGTAGGTGAAAGTATTAATATTAGATAAAAAGAATAAGTTTCGTAAAATAAAAACTAAAATAGGTAGGTCTTAAAGTCTAAATGTAGATTTAGGAAGAGGGTTTCAACATATAATTATATTTTATTACTTTAAAATGTACCAATGTCAATGTGTAAACGGTTTTAATAGATTAAAAAAATATAATTTTATTTTGAACTTAATTCGAAAACAGTATTCGACTTTAAATTTGGAAATCCGTTTGACATGACGCTACTCGTTTATTTTTTGGAAGTCTTGGTTCAACTGCAACAGTCCATGGCTCTGACCAATCTTGAAAGGGAGGGGATGGGTGAGGGGCAAGGCATCTATTTTTGGACGCCTTGGGGGTAGCCCACGCCTTGGGGTAGCCTATTACTTAGGGTTTCCTCGTTTTCAAAAATAGATCTAGACTAGCTCTAGAGTTTCGAAAGAAATAGTCAGGAAGATTCAAAGACTATTATAATGTGTTTAGTAATTAGTAACATTTATAATCTTAGAAACACTCCTTAAATTCTAAATTACCAAACTACCAAGTTCTTCGAAACTAATTAAAAGTCTGCTTAGCAGACAACAGATAGCCCGACAGACATTGCACTATATAAGGGAGGCAAAGCGTATTTCTTAGTCAAATAAAATATTATTTTGGTTGTTTCCCTTTGACCATATTTTACTTTAATTGACAATCGTTTGCATATTGATAATATTATTTAGTTCCGTATCGATTTTCTTAGGTTCCATAATAGTTAATAATTATGCCACAAAGGAACTCTTTTTTTCCAATGTTAATTTGCAATTATTTAGACAATCTATTACACAAAAGTTACATCCACATCCTTGTCTTTAATATATAATAGTAATAATTAAAAAAAAAATTTAAAAAAAAATTAAAATTTGTGGGGTTTTGTTTTTGCGCACATTATTGATAGATTTTGTAGCATAGCATGAAATAATTCTTTAAAGTTTTAAAACTGTAAAACTTTCACTCATTACAGTATTTTGGTTATAAGAAACAAAAACAAAACAACAAAAATGTCATGGGTAACTTTTTCATTAGAAGTATTTCAACAATACTAATACAAAATTAAAATATTATATAATGTCTATACATTTTTCACTCATTCCAATGACAGCAATACATTTGATGATGATGATGATGATGATGATGATGATGATGATGATGATGATGATGATGATGATGATGATGATGATGATGATGATGATGATGATGATGATGATGATGATGATGATGATGATGATGATGATGATGATGATGATGATGATGATGAATATAATGATTGGGGTGTGGCGTTGGTGGTGATGATGATGGTAGCGATGATGATTATGATGATAATGAAGACGATGATGGTATTAATGCTGCTGCTGCTGCTTTTGCTGTTGGTGGTGTTCATGTTAATGTTAATGATGATGATGATAATGATGAGGGAAATGAAGGTTACGATGTTTATGGTGTCCATAGTGAAAATGATAGTGATGATGATAATAATAAGAATGAATAATTGCATTCATAATAACCATCATTTTGCTTTTGATAACGATGAAGGCGACAACAATTATTTTTTTCCAATTGATAAAAGACATACAATCAAATCAGTCTCTGAAGCCAGGAGTTAGTCAACATTGCACTAATATCAAAGACCACGTGATGTGTTAAGAGTGTGAGAGGGTGATAAGGACTTAAGGGATGATAATTTTTATTATCATTCGAGGGGAATTCACTGTCACTAGTAACGGAGTTAGGGCTACACGTTCATCTGTTTGGGGAATATCCATGAGATTTTCCCGCTACATGCTGTTGGTGCGAGAGTTTCATAGTGATATGTTGTGTGCAATATACATCTCATTATTTTAAACGTTTCCATGTTTTTTCAATGATACTAGAGCTAGAGATCATACATAGTGATATGTTTGGTGTCCAACATAAGTCTCATATTTTAACGTTTCCATGTTTCCAGTATTAGAGCTAAAGATCATAAATATTGTTTTGTTTGATGAGCACAGTCAAAGCTCGCTTTTTTAGTACTATAATTATGCTACATCAAGAATGTCCCCCAATCGAGGTTTAGTTGCTACTTCCACTAGAGTTAAAACTGCATAAGGTTTTGTCGTACGCACTATCAAATCTCTATGACTTTCATTCCGTTATGTTATAAACCATTGATAAATAGAGCTACAACAATAAGCCATTCGTTTGATGTTTCAGTTTTACTGTAGTTTTAGTACGCCATATTACGGTTCATTTCGGTGTTTTTCCGCTATTACTACATTTTTTTGGTAATAATTATAGCCGCATACTGACATGTGTTGTGTGCATTAAAAAGGCCTTTCCATTGTGGTTTCGCTGCCATACTAAGAAAGATTACAAAAATAACTCACTTATGTTACTAAGTAGTGTTTCATTCTGTGTGTATTACTAGGGATAACACCAAGAACTAACTGTTTGAGGCTTCTTCGCTAGGCGTTGGTATTACAATGACAAACTCTTTAGCAGTGTCCTTATTTTACCTCGGATTGATAATATCAGGTACGTCTATGTTAATAATAATTGTGTTTGTTCGTTTGATTTATTGGTTTGCGGGCTACAAGCCAAATCTGACAAATTGTATGTGCTTGGGGCTTCCACACACGGCAAAAAGAAGTAGGACGGGGATTCTAGAAACTTTGTCTCAGTTGATGACATAATGCATGGCTAAGCATATTGAAATCAGACCAGCTTGTAGGGATTCGAACATTGGACTCCTCGTTAGATACGGGGAGCTTTACCAACTGTGCTATCTCGCCACCCAGTAGTTATATACTTAATGGACTTTCAGACAAGGGGGGCTGGGCGCTGGGCTTTTATTTGTGGTTTGATCCGACGATTGGACACAATTATTTATTTGTTGGATTTCGTCCCCTACTGGTTGGCTCTGTGTCAACAACACGTGACCAGATGAGACTTGGTATCCCCGGAATTTCGCTGTGTGGCAGCATAAAACAGTGTCAGATATTAGTCTTAGGACCTTTCCGCGATAAAGCCTTTTTGATGACGCTGGACAATAAAAGAACAAAACACCAACCAACCAAAAAACAACCCTCAAATTTTTAAACAAGCCATCCTTGACGCTGTAATCTCCTAATCAACATTTAATGGGTTGAAAACATGCTGGAAAATAATCCGAAATCTGACTTATTTCTTCAGCAGCTAATGGCATCAAGACCGAAGACCGAAATATATCACTTTCTGACATATATAATATATCACCTTCAGTACAACGTCGCGAGAGCTTACGACTCGTCGTAAACCTTCTGAATGACATATTCTTAGAAGAAGATGTAAGCTACCGCGACGTTGTACTTATGGCCAGATGTCTGAAAGTTATGATATTATGTTTCGGTCGTGGGTCTTTATACCATTATCCGCTGAAGAAATAAGTTACATTGCGGATTATTTTTCAGCATTAAGGCCCAGTGTGTTATATATAAAGGGAGTGAAGAATAGAGATGGGAGTTTAGGCGATGGGGGAAAAACTGTTTAGTAGCACAGTCGGTAAATGAATACTCTGTATTGGTAGGTAGAGGATCCGCGATTCGGATGTTGATTATAACTGTTGTTGAGTTGTTTCAACGTCCATCATCAACCCCATGCAATTAAGGCGTGATTACGTGATCCGTTATCCGTTGAGTGGATCGCAAAGCCAGTATTATTTTGAACTTATGAGACGTTAAAC